>CM061532.1:42589593-42681787 GCA_030545055.2 Neoaliturus tenellus | reverse complement strand
AGAAAAGCAGAAACATCCCTTGCAGACTGTAATCCTATTTACTCTTTTGGTCAATTGTTTTACAACTAAGGCTTCAAAGTCCTTTATCCATACATAATGGGAAATTTCACCCTTAGTTATCAATAGCAAATCCGTGTGGTTTCTTTGCTCAACCTTTACTACCCGCAAAGGATAAACGTTGTTTGAATCATCCAGACCAAAAACATTGACTGAAACGCCAGGATTTTTTTTTTCAAATTTGTCAATATCTTTTAAAGTAACTGGGTAGGTGAGGCCTTGAAAGTTGTAGCGGTGTTCATTTTCGTAATATTCTCTACCAACTCTTTCAGGATGATCTTTAACATACTTGGTTAACATTGCATACTTGAAACATTCATTACCTTCATTTTGCACATTCCTACACGATTTAGTGTTTTGGATTTTCTTTGGTAAAGGGATAAAACTACTACCCCTTAAACCATATCCATGCTTGTGAACCCTTACATCCATACCTTCGATTGATGACAAAGTCCATCCAGATCCTCTTCCTTCATGTTCTTGAAGTTTTGTTATAAGTTCTTCCAAGCATTCTTCAATAATATCATCGATATTGGAGGTGAAGGTAAGGGTTCGGTTTTTGGTAATGAACGCTCTCAATGCTGTTTCACCATCAGTATTGTTAAACATAGCCTCTAACACCATTCCAAATTTAATAAAATTTAATCTTTGTAGTTCTTCCCTCAAGGTTCGACCAACAAGTTCCTTAGCCTGGGTTATAAATGTTTCCAGTTCCAATTGAACATTATTAATTTTGAAATGTGTTACAACTCGTCCTGGCAAGGCCGTGGTGCGCAGTTGTTTCACATCTTCCAGTTCTTCTTCAGTGTCCTCTTCTTCAGTGTCTTCTTCTTCTTGCATATAATTTTTTTCTTCAAAAGGTCTTCTAGCAGTAGATGGTCCAGCACCAGCAAATTGGATCACACTAGGTCTTTTTCTTTGCATTTGCTGTAGATAGCTGTCCCAGTAGTCCGTCTGCTTCTGGTGCTCTTCCAAAAACCGGTCAATTGAGTCTAAGTCTATTTCATCCATGGTAATATCTTCTTTTCTATCTTCGTCTTCATGTAATTCTCTGTGTAGGGTGAAAAGATCTTCGTCTTGAAAGATTTCCCCACAAATGTCGCAAAGAGCCATTTCAAACAGTTTGGCTTTGAATGCACACTCTGTGAATGTCCATGCAATAATGAGCAGCGCGCTCAACTGGGTCCCTTTATACCCGAGGTTGAAGGGTGGGGGAAAGTGACATCATATACATCCGGTTCATCAATCATGTAGTAGATTTTAACTTTTAAACACCCATTTCCAATACATTCTTCAACAGGCTTGAGAAATCGATGATGTTTGATCCAAATCCACCATTTTGTACGAGTTTTTCAAAGACGTCTGTTCCAACAAGTTTATATGGGTCAAGCTCATTTGGAATTATTATTTTGAGCGGGGGATAGACCACTAAGCAGCATGCTAGTCCATTGCCGCAAAGTGATCCATCCCCCGCTCTGTTCTACAAAACCTCAATCAAGTCCAAGTTCGAGTCCTGTTTAACCCATTTTATTCCAATTTAGAAAAATAAATTTCGATTACACAGGGCTTACAATTCTCGTTTATCAAACATTCCAGTTCCTAAAACATTAGGTTCAGTTCATCCTGAACATCAGTTCAGCCCCTCAGGGGTGGTTCAAGGTCAACAACTACACTTCTACTCTAAGTCTGAGTGTCTCAGAAAAAGTAAAATGTAAAATTTTCTAAGTGTTGGCTCAAACCTGGAGGTACTTCATTTACATCTACGAAAATATTCTAAGTCCAGAGGGGCGGGGGCGGGGCTCGCCCCTCGGAAGGGGGGGGGGGGGTTCGCCCCTCGGGGTGGTTCAAGGTCACCGACTACACTTCTACTCTAAGTCTGGTTCAAAGTGACCCATTACACTTATACTCTAAGTCTGAGTGTCTCAGAAAAAGTAAAATGTAAAATTTTCTAAGTGTTGGCTCAAACCTGGAGGTACTTCATTTACATCTACGAAAATATTCTAAGTCCAGAGGGACGGGGGCGGGGCTCGCCCCTCGGGGGGGGGGGGGTTCGCCCCCAACAAAATGGAGACCGGGGGGGCAGATACTTCTACTTTAAGTCTGAGTGTCTCCCCAAAAAAACAATGGAGACGGGGCTTTAATATATTTAGGTCAAGGTCACGGAGAAACTTTAAAAAATATAGCCCCGCCTGGGGCATTTAGGTTGCCATCGCTGTAGTCTCCTAAGAGACCCAACTATGGACAACAGCAGACTTGTATGTTAGTAATACCTAACCATTAGAAATTTTGAAAACTACTGTATTTAGGTCAAGGTCATTCAAAAATATTAAAAAAATAAAGCCCCACCTGGGGCATCTAGGTTGTCATCGCTGAAGCCTCCGAGGAGACCCAACTATGACAACAGAAAACATCCAATGTTGTCTGACCTTCACCACGCAAGAGTTTTAAGCATTTACTGCATTGCTAACAAATAACTTTTTCAATAGCTAACAAAAGTCATTTACATAATTTTGAGAGAGGTTGAGGACAGCCCTAGTGGCTTACGTCCTCGGTCCGAGTGCAGAGGCCGCCGCAATTTTGCCTGCCAGCGTACAAACGGACCGGTTCCCAACCCTGCCGCAATTTTGCATGCCTGAGAGGACCCATGCTAACGTTGGTATAAAATGATTTTACACGGGGGCCTACTCCCGTTCCCTATTTTTAATATTTAAGTTTAGCAATGCAATAAATTTTTATAACTCGTTACTAGGTCAAGGCCATACGAACATTAAAAAATTTCGGCCCCCGTACATCCATGGCGAACCACGAATGTTCGGGGGCCTTGGGGACAAAAACACAAATATCTAACAAAAATTCATTTACATAATTTTGAGTTTCCAGAAGGGAAACAGAGGTTGAGGACAGCCCTAGTGGCTTACGTCCTCGGTCCGAGTGCAGATGTCGCCGCAATTTTGCCTGCCAGCGTACAAACGGACCGGTTCCCAACCCAGCCGCAATTTTGCATGCCTGAGAGGACCCATGCTAACGTTGGTATAAAATGATTTTACACGGGGGCCTACTCCCGTTCCCTAAATTTAAAATTTAATTTGAGCTGTGAAAAAAGCTCAAGGGGGAGTGCTAAAACAAGCGTATACATATTAAATAAATATAACACACAGAATAAATTAATAAATAAACACATATAAAGAAGTATTACAGAATAAGTTTGGGGACAAAAACTCAAATAGCTAACAAAGTTTCATTTACATAATTTTGAGAGAGGTTGAGGACAACCCTAGTGGCTTACGTCCTCGGTCCGAGTGCAGAGGCCGCCGCAATTTTGCCTGCCAGCGTACAAACGGACCGGCTCCCAACCCAGCCGCAATTTTGCATGCCTGAGAGGACCCATGCTAACGTTGGTATAAAATAATTTTACACGGGGGCCTACTCCCGTTCCTTGAATTTAAATTTAATTTGAGCTGTGAAACAAGCTCAAGGGGGAGTACTTATTCTGTAATAACATTCTATAATATAACACACTTACGGGATGAGTTGAGCTCAACATGGTAAATGCTGGAACAAGCTTATACACATTAAACACATAGGTTACAAGTATAAAACAATTCTTAACACCAGAACGCAAGCGCAATATCTTAGAAATAATACAAGTCTTAAAACTAATACAAGTCTTAAAACTAATACAAGTCTTAAAACTAATACAAATCTTAAAACTAATACAAGTCTTAAAGTTACATTAGACTTCGCTAAACAGTGAAGGCGCCTTTCAGTGTTTAGTGATGCCCATGGCGGTCCGTCCCTATCGTTCACGTTCAACGCTCGGGAGCGGACTGCGAGGCGGCTGTGGCCGGGCCGCCTTATATCCCCACCGGTCGCTCCACGTCACTACGTCATGGGGCGGAGGCGGCCGGCATGGGGCGGGGGCGGGGCTCGCCCCTCGGGGGGGGGGGGGGTGTCCGCCCCCAACAAAATGGAGACGGGGGGGGGGGGGGTTCGCCCCTCGGGGGTGGTTCAAGGTCACCGACTACACTTCTACTCTAAGTCTGGTTCAAAGTGACCCACTACACTTATACTCTAAGTATTGGCAGTACCCCCACCATAGTTGAGTCCCTATGCTACACGACGGTGCTTAGCCAGTGTGTCTCAGGCTTGCATGCGGTAAGCATCGCTGTTCTCCAACTCTATACATGTAAGTATTTTTACAAGTTTTGAATCTAGGTCAATACACTTTAACTCTGGGACAATATCGACTTGTAGTATTTCTGTGTTTTGACTCAAGGTCATCGCACTTTAACTCTAGCACGTCGGTTATCGTACCAGAGGTGCTCAATAACCTAACTTGTAATACAACTCGGAGAGTTTGCTGTCCGTCGGGCTGCACTTGTCTTTGGAGTCGCAGAAGCGCTTTCGGCGGCTTGCCATTGTCAACTGCTACTGTAGAGGTATCTGGGAGACGTCTTATATAGGGGAAAGTTTTCTAGAACCTTCGGGGTGGAGGGTCTCGAAGTACTTTTTGGAATTCGGGGAGGTCAGTGAAGGAATGCGGCGTATGCCGCGGCCGAGGGTAGCGGCCAAGGGGAAGGAACTTTCTAGTTTTACTATGCGTAGAACCGATTAAAACAATTCCTTTGGTTTTAGTGTTTAATAATATGACTTTTTAGTACTTGAAATGTATTGGTTCCCGACACGTCTGTTTGTAGATTGATTATGTTATTCTTTTCCTTTTGTCTGTATATGTGTAGATTTTCAAACAAATCAAGTTTCTTACTTTTATCCATAATTTCCAATACCTCTAAACAATCTTCCATTTTCCCAAATTCATGATTTTCATTAATTATGTGCAAAGCGTAGTGCGATTTTGGTTCTTTTTGTTTCAAAGCATACAAGTGTTCTTTAAATCTTTGTTTAAAACTTCGGCCTGTCTGTCCTATGTAAACTTTTTCGCATGATAAACATTTTATTTTATAAACACCACTTTTCGAAAAAGTATTTGTTTCTTCGATTTCTGTATGGAATCTTCTTTTCAAACTATTGTTAGTTTTGAATGCGACATTAATACCTTGTTTTTTAAATACTTTTGTTAACTGGTAGATTTCGGGTCCTGTGTAAGTGAAAGTAACCCATTTTTTCTCCTTTTCCATGTTCTCATTTTCTTTCAACTGAGGGTTCTCTGATTGTTTTCTAATTAATTTATGTATTTCTTCTTTTCTGTACCCGTTCAGCTCTGCGAGGCTGTAGATTGTTTTTATTTCTTCGTTGTATTCTTTTTTGTGTAATGGGAGATTATTGGCTCTATGTATCATACTTCGAAATGCTGCTAATTTGTGCTGTTTAGGATGGTTGGATTCATTGTTTATAAGAACATCACTTGAAGTGGGTTTTCGATACACTTTAAACTTTGGTCCAGAGTCGGTTTTAATTAGTGTAACGTCTAGAAAATTGAGTTGATTGTTTGATTCTTTTTCGATGGTAAACTTTAGTTTTTCATGTTGAGAGTTTAACTGATCTAATATCTTATTAAGTGTTCTATCGGGTTCTTTGCTTTTAATTATGCATAAACAATCATCAACATATCGATACCAAGCTATCACGTTGTAGTTGTTTTTCAGATTAGGGATTATTTTATTCTCGATATTTTGTAAAAATATTTCGCTGAGTATAGATGATAGTGGAGAACCCATTGCCAAACCGTCTTTTTGTTTGTATATTTTATTATTAAACTGAAAATAATTTTGTTCGAGTATTGTCTTTAGCACTGTTGTGGCTTGTGTTGCTTCTTCTTTTTCAACAGTCTGTTTTAATCTTTCAAATACGAGGGCTAATGTATCTTCGATGGGGATATTAGTATAAAGGTTTGTGATGTCAAAGGATGTCATTATCATATCATTGTTAATTACAATATCTTTTAGCGAGTTGCATAGTTCGGTGCTATTTTTGACATTGTATGTGTTGTTTAATTGTAAGCTTGTTGCTAGATACTTTGCCATGTATTTAGCCATATCGTAACCCGGGGCATTTCTGAAGTTTACTAGTGGTCTGATTGGAATGTTGTTTTTGTGCAATTTAGGTAACGCTCTTAATTTTGGTGCTTTTGGATTCATTTTTACTAAAGAAGACTTAGTGTGTTGAAAAACTAGTGTAGCATATTTTCTCATTTTATTAATTTGGTCTTGATATTCCGGTGTGGGATCTCGTTGGAGCAATTGGCAGTTGTTGTTATTAATGAATTCTAAAGTTTTCTTAATATAATCATCTTGGTCCATGATAACTACAGTATTTCCTTTGTCTGCTTTAGTTAGCATTAAATTATTATTCTTCAGTTTCTTTTTAATATTCCTAGTTAATCTATTCGTTCCACCATGTTTGTGATTAGTTTTCTTGTTAATTATTTTTTGTAAGTTGTGGATGGCTTCGTTTCTTACAGAGTCAATATTATCTTGTGTTAATTCTTGTAAGGCTAATTCAGTCTCAACAATCAAATTATCAATAGTGTGGGTGTCATAATTACATTTAAAATTGTGTTTAAGACCTTTGTTTAATAATTCAATTTCTGTTTGTTCAAATTGTGTGTTTGACAGGTTGACTACTCGTGGGTAAAAATTGTTAGCGTTATTAATTTTGGGTTGATTTTGATTCATTAGTTTGCTTAGTTTTTTCTTCAATGTTTGATATTTGTTTTTCGTAATTTCTCTGATTTTGTAATCGTGCTCATCAGAGATTAATTGAAAACAGATCGGATTTACATTGTTTCCCAACTCAAGATGAAGATTGAAGAGTTCTTTTTTAGTGATATCTTTTTTCTTGTATAAATATTTAATTTCATTTTTAATCCATGTTTTTTCTGCTTCGGCTTTAGTTTTCTGGGCTGAGAAGCTTTGGTTTCTTCTATTAATTTTTGCGTAGTTTGGGATTACATTGAACCGTTTGCACTGCTTATTAAACCAGATATTTGCTGTTGTTAGGTGAAGTTTTCTTCTTAAGTTGAAGAGTCGTTTAAACTGTTTAGTTTGATGGTTATTTACGATCTGGTACTGAAGGTCTTCTTCATATGTGGATTGTGATACATGAAGGTCCAAACAATGCTCTTCATTTTGAACGTGATGTGTTGAATATAATGTGGAGACCGATGCGTCGATTGGTGTATGTGTGGTGATGTCCAGTGATGATGTAGATGTGTTTTCTTCCGGGGGTTGGTTGGTGTTTTTCTCTTGACATGTTTCTAAGGCGTTGACTGTGGAGGATGAGACGGCGTCGGGGGGTTGAAGCGGCGTAGACACGTTGTCAGGTGTGATGAAGGTAGTCTGAAGCAAGTCGGTGTGCGGCGAGTCGGTTGAAGACAATTCTTCCGAAGACTGCGCGTTGTCGGGGCGTTTGTTCGGGGTTTCTCGATTATGTTGTTTCGGTGAATTGGAGTCTTGTAAACGACGAACTTGCACTTGACTTGTGTTATATGAATCATACGAAGATGTCGTTGGGGTCCGTGCGCCGGTGTTCAACAACTCGGAGAGTTTGCTGTCCGTCGGGCTGCACTTGTCTTTGGAGTCGCAGAAGCGCTTTCGGCGGCTTGCCATTGTCAACTGCTACTGTAGAGGTATCTGGGAGACGTCTTATATAGGGGAAAGTTTTCTAGAACCTTCGGGGTGGAGGGTCTCGAAGTACTTTTTGGAATTCGGGGAGGTCAGTGAAGGAATGCGGCGTATGCCGCGGCCGAGGGTAGCGGCCAAGGGGAAGGAATCAAGACAAGGGGAAGGAATCAAGAAGGAATCAAGACAAGTGCAGCCCGACGGACAGCAAACTCTCCGAGTTGTTGAACACCGGCGCACGGACCCCAACGACATCTTCGTATGATTGTAACTTGTAATGTTTAGGGTGGCGTTTGCACGCCACGTGGTATCGCCATGAGTGTCCCGTCCAAATTTTAAGTAGATTAATTTTACTGTGATCTTTTCCATTTCCAATTCGTTTTGACTAAGAGTGAGATGTCGCTTTATAAAATGGTATTTCTCTA
Source organism: Neoaliturus tenellus (assembly GCA_030545055.2). NCBI lineage: Eukaryota > Metazoa > Arthropoda > Insecta > Hemiptera > Cicadellidae > Neoaliturus > Neoaliturus tenellus. The sequence goes on along the minus strand of CM061532.1, from coordinate 42,673,725 downwards.
AAGTTATTGGGGATTGCAGGACTACAATTACTTTATTTATACGACTTTTCACCTTAGAGTTTAACAGAACTTCTACTTTGACTTTTCTTCCTTGCCCCTCACAGCCTAAGATGTACAGTAAAGTTTCTTCTAGTGCCACCTCGGGCCGAGAGAACAGCGTGTTGACTGTAGGACAGCTCATGGTGAAGTGATGCGATACTCCGGCGTACAGCCTTACCTTCCCCCACTCCTGCTGTTACCCCCACCACTTTTGCCTTGGCTCAATCGCTACCAACAGTCTCTCAGTATTGTGCGGACTTTTGTGAAGGGAAGCCATGTCGCGGGACACTTTAGGTAAGAAACTTAGCCGTGTTAAGTCTTTATTAGTTGCTCAGTGTCCACCGCTCAAGGTCAAGCGGGTTTCGACTTTAGCCAAGTGGCGTAAATTGTTGCGCGGACACCCTAAGTTTTATACCAAACAGACTAATATAAGTTTTACTGATGAGGATTTGTTTAAAATATTGGATGAAATAACTTTTCCTTGCAAAGTTCAGTTAGTTACACCCATTCCTGACGGTTTAGAGTCTTAGTCTCTCAAGCCGATATACCTAGAGTACACGGAGCCTGACAGTCAGTCGCTCGGTGACTGTCGTGGGGTGCGCATCGGTGTCGGCGCTCCGTTGTTAAGTTTTCAAGGTCACAGTAATATGAAATTGTTGGTGTTGTGCTGGTTCAAGGTCACCTGAGGGATTACCGATTGCCCATTCAGGCAGGGTCATGTCAGAAACTCGAGTTTAACTTGGCACTTTTGCCGTTTCTCGTCGAATATTCGCTCCAAGTGGTCAAGGTCACGGGGACTCTGACTGAAACTCGGAGCGTAGTGCGAGAAACGGCAAAAAAGCCAAAAAATTTTAAGTTTCATGGAAGTGACGTCATTGGTGATGACGTCATCGATTGCGTCATCGATTGCGTCATCGATGACGTCATCGGTGAGGTCATTGACCTCGATGACTTGAACTGGGCCAGCACCAACAAATTTGCACTACTTAGCTTGCCTGTTGATTTGAAGGGCAGGCCCTGCGGAGGGGGTTCCAGGATGGGATTAGCATAAATGTAAGGATTGGTGTGGGGGTGATAAATCCATCTGAGGGTTCATTTGGGGGCGGGACAGCGAAGGGGAAGGTTGTAGGCTTTGTAAATAAATAACACAGAAATAGAAGTTGGGTAAAGAAGTTTAAAAATTGCTACAACATTATATTTGAAACTGTATAAGTTATTTCAACAACTTGTATGATATTTTTATTTGTTGTTTAAAAGAGAAGACGAAGAATTGTGTTGTAGGTGAATGGTGTGCTGATGAGAAGTCAAAAGTTACACTTCTCAGAAAATGATTTAGAAGAAAGAAGTTTAGTAGATAATTCAAATGTTGGTGATAGAATGAAGTTTGTTTACTGTATCAGAGTTACAAGCAACAACCTCGAGGAAAGGATCAGGGGGAAATGCAAGAGATTTTATTTAATCAATAGTGTCTCCTGTTACTGTTGTAACTTTCGATGTACCCGGAGTGAGGTTAAGAAAACCATCTTCATCTTCTTACGTAATGACGTCATATGTGTGACGTCAACTACGACGTCAACAATGACGTCATCATGACGTCACACATTCCTCAGAGGTCATTAAACTGAGCCAGCACTCTAATTCCACCACTACTGCATAATATGTCCTTGTTGGTACAAGACACATTAAAAATACACGTTCTAGACCAATGAGAGCTTGGCGTATCACGAAAATAGTGTTGTGATAGAAACTAAGCAATTCGCATATCCGCGGATTGTTGCAATAAATTCATGTTTTAGTTTATTTATGAGCCCAATCAAAAGATTATGATATCATATAGGGATTACAATGATCAGGTCAAGTGACATCGGGTTTGGCTACATTTTTAATGGGTGACTGTCAATGACCAAGACATTTTCTACATGTTCATTTCTTTATTTTTACAGTGATCTACCTAATTTGAGCTGATCGTAAGGTAGCGAATGAAACGACTGTAGAAACGATTTAGCCTTTATCATACAATCGTTTTATAAACTACTATCAAAGGATCTGAGATTCGTCATCGTTTTCGTTGACAATTTACTTTCCGGGCTCCGTTTACGGTTGATTTTATTCAACCGGAGGCAGGGTCGAGCTCCGCCGATGGTCAGTTTATCAAATCAAATCATTTATTTGCATATAAGATTTGTATACAATATATTGTAACAAATATGATGCAGTGTCCATTTATCACTAAAACTAAAACATAACATAAAAAGACTAAAAAGATAACAGAAAAATATTCTTGGTAGGTCTACCTCATTACAACCGTGCCCTCACTACAAATTACAAACTCAAAAACTCAGCTACGGAGTAAAAAGCATTATATGCAAGGAAACTTTTTAGTTTTCTCTTAAATAGGGAAAGAGAGCTTTCAGATCTCATCACCAGAGGCAATCTATTAAAAAACTTGATTCCCCTGTAGAACGGGCTCCTCTCGAAGGCCGCAGTCCTGTGTCTTGGATAACAGAGGATGTTGCCATTCCTCGTTCGGTGGTCATGAAAGTGCCCCAAAGGAATTAATTGATCTTTGTTAACAATGGTCAGAATGAGGATCTGTTGAATATACAGTGAATGCACTGTAAGAATGCCGGCCTCTTTAAACACTTCCTTACAGGGATGGCGAGGGCAGAGACCAAAAATTACCCTCGAAATCTTTTTATGAAGCTTGAGCAATTTTTCAAGATCCGAAGAACTATCCCAAACAGCAATTCCATAGCGCAAAATACTCTCGCAATATCCACGATAGACGTCAATGAGAACTTCCTTGCTACAAGATGATCTAAGAATGCGGATGGCAAACAAAGCAGAACTGATACGTTTTACGATGTTTTGCATGTGACAGTGCCATTTAATGGAGGTATCAAAAGTGACGCCAAGGAATTTAGTGGATAAAGAGAGGCTCATCAGCTGGGATGCAAGGCCACTTTGACTCCCTTGAGCTGAATCAAAAAGACTAAAGTTGATGCATTGCGTTTTTTCTTGGTTGAGAAGAAGACCATTGCATTCAAACCAACTTATCAACTTTTTGATAACTGAGTTGATGGTGTTGTCTAAGCTGGTATCATTCGGAGCCTCGATTAAGAGCGCTACATCATCAGCGAATAAATTTATGTGACAATCCTCTCCTTCATAACGAAGATCATTAATATACATTAAGAATAAAACAGGAGAGAGAATACATCCTTGGGGAACACCTCGCTGAGAAAGCTTGTAGGACGATGAGGATTTACCTGAAGAACCATTCAAACTGACTCTTTGGAAACGGTCAGTCAGGAAGGAATGGAACCACTGCAAATGACATGACATGCAAATGACAAGAAGACATGTGATACTTTATCATATGTCTTCTATTGCTTGTTCGTTTCATAATATTACGTTTGCTGTTTACCATTATTAGCGAATTTCCCTATAGGGTATACGCTATTACGGTAGTAGTCACGGTAAGACCTAAGCCCGGGACCATGATACTTTTTCGTTTTGAGGTCCCTAGAAGCCAAAAACACCGTTCGTTCAATTTGATATACATGTAACGGCCCCACAAAAATTTAATTTTTTGTTTTGAGCTAAAATTCCACTTTTTTGGGTCGATCAGGTTAGGTTAGGTTAGATTAAGTTATGTTAGGTTAGGTTAGATTAATTTAGGTTAGTTTTTTTTTTTTTTTTTTTTTTTTTTTTTTTTTTTTTTGTAGGGCCCCACAGTTCCAAATGGCCCCACAGTATTGTCAAATGCACACACATGGCCCCACAAGTAGGTGTGTAAGCACAAGACCCCACAAATATGGGCCAACAAGTGTGTGTGTGTGTGTGTGTGTGTGTGTGTGTGTGTGTGTGTGTGTGTGTGTGTGTGTGTGTGTGTGTGTGTGTGTGTGTGTGTGTGTGTGTGTGTGTGTGTGTGTGTGTGTGTGTGTGTCTGGATGGAAACAGAGCTAGAGAATGTCCCAATGGTCCGATTTTTGTGAAAATTGGTATGTAGGTCCAAACGCACGATAATTCCAGGCGTTTTTTCATTGTTTTAAATTTTTTTATTTTAAAGGGTATTTTACTCCCAAAAACCCTCTAAAATTGTAAAAAATCAAAATTTCTCAAAAACCGCTCTAACGATTTTGATTAAAATTGTGTGGACTATTAAGCTTGAAATGGTGAATAAAATGACACCATCCGCATATCCGAGAAAATGCGCGTTCAAAAGTCATACAATAAAAAGTGTAAAAAAATTGATTTTTTTAATTTTCAAAATAGCTGTTAACTTAAAATGAATTGTTCTTATCATAATTAAATAAAGCTCAAAAAACTAAATAATCCAGTATTTTAAATTATTGATCTACGTTAAGTGGTTGTGGGGAAGATTTAATTTTTCATTTCGCGGTAAACGCAGTACGTTGTTTAAAGTCACAGACACGCGTAGGGTCAAACTCGTGCTGCTCAGCTGTTATAAGTCACGCCAAATAAGTTGACGAATGGCCAAAAACAGCTGGGTAGGGTAAGGGGAGGAGAGGGGGTACTTTTTCAAAAACATCAAGCTTACGTTACATGCAATTTTTTATAGAACAGCTGATTATTCAATCATTTTAACTAGTAGTGAAAATTCATTCGTCAAGTTACGTGGCGAGGGTTATGGCTATCTGACTAAGCCATCAAGACATTAATGTTTGTAGCTTTTAACATATTTTTTATATTGTTCGGAGAAAGTATGTGTCAGTTATCTGATACCGTTTATTTTTAATAAAATTAGCAACACCAACAGGATATTACACCAATTTCTGGATAAAAATCTTGGCTTTCAACATTACAGGATTGAAGATACCACAAGCGTCAAATATTGAGGATACAAGTTTCAATACAGACCTCTTTGAACAAAAATCTTCAGTGCAATTAATTGGTTTTGCACTTAAAACATCCTGAGTGGTATCCCACTTTACACCTAAGACATTCACACTTGTTTCATCTTCTTTTGTAAGCTTACCTTGAGGTATATTGTCTTTGAGTGCTTGTGAGTTGGAGCACCATCCTTGGAGGTTCATGCTTGCTTGCAAGAACAAGTCAGTTACAAATTCAAACAGAATAAGAGCCTCGTGGTCATTTTTAGCCCCAGTTACCATATTATCAACATAAAATGAAGTTTTCAGTTTCAGCTGTTAATTTACTGTGGGACATGTGATGCTTGATGGTTGCACTTAGTAAAAAAGGACTTGAAATGACACCAAAGGGAACTCTAGAAAACCTTAACTCCCTAATATTGTCCTGAGTAGCCGGCTTAGACAGATCATCCAACCATAAGAATCTGGTAACATCCCTATCAAGCATGTTCAAGTTAAGTTGAAGGAATGCTTTCTCAATATCTGCCACGACCCCAATCGGATTGATTTGAAACCGTATGAACAACCACACAGATCCTCAAGAATAACCGGACCACGATATAAGCAGTCATTTAAACTATTGTTAGATCTCTTAGACTTAGCTGAAGCATCGTACACTATTCTTACTTTAGTTGTATACTTCGCTTCATTAACAACGGGATGATGCGGAATGTAGTGTTTAACTACGGACTGGTCAGTCTCGGGAACGTGTTCAATTATGCCTAGTTGTAACTGCTCCTTGATTATGCCATCATATTTTTTAAATAAATCTGGTTCACTCGATAGACGGTTTACGAGTGATTTGAGGCGGCCCAGCGAAAGGGCATGATTATCAGGCAAGTTTGGGGGGTATTCTTTCCAAGGCCAAGAAACTGAATACCTACATTCCACCAGTTGAATAGTTTTATTGAATTGTTCTAAAGCAATATCATCGTCATTTTCAAATACACTGTCATGTATACCCAATGTTTCAAAGCTCCAAAGGTCTTTGATGTTGAGATGTTCTACTAATTGAGAATCTGGATCGTTAAAATAAGATTTACAAGGAAACAAGTTAGTTGGCTGAACTGTAGTTAAGAAAGAAGTAGAGTAAGAGTTTGTTTCATTTGATTTTATTTTACTTCTCCCAGTCACAATCCAACCTATTTTAGTGCTAATAAGATAGAGACCATTGTTGACTTCAATTTTATTGTTAGTTATGAAGTCCAAATAGTAGTCATTTCCAATTAGCAAATCAACATTTGAGTCTAAGTTTTGACCTGGACCTAGATTAAGTTAGGATACTTACATTTAATCTGTTCAATGTTGAACAACCCATTTGTACTTACTTTACCAGTGATGTACGGTACGACATTTGCTTGAATGTTAAGTTTATCCCCATCTAAAAGAGAAATCCCAACACGAACAACAGGTGTCTCGAGTGTTTTACAATCTTTATTCCCAAACGTAAAGACGTTTAAAATCTGGTGTTGCTCAGATTTGAGTTGTAACTTTGTAGCCAAATTCTTAGACATGTAGGATCTTTGGCTACCAGTGTCAAGTAAAACTCTAGCATTAAGTGTTATTTTATTCCTTTCATTTGTAATCTGTACAGTTGCAGTTTGCAGAAGTACTTGTTCGTCTGTAGCAACTAAAGATGTTTCTTCATTTGAAGCTAGTTGAGTTGCAGACAAGTATGAATTTGTTGGGAACTGTTTTGGACAAAGACTTCTGTGATGGTTTGTTCATTGTTTGCAGTATACACAAGCCTTTGTCATTTGACAATCTTTCAGGTTGTGGCCCTTTTTAAGCGAATAAAACATAAGCCCTTTATTTTATTTTTACGTTCACTTACCGTTTTGTATGTGGAACATTGATCACTCCAGTGACTTCCCTCACAAAAAATGCAGTATTGTAGTTTTTTGGCCCCAGTACCAGTGGTAAGAGACTGTGCAGTTGAAACCGGTTGCTCTTTTTCAATGTGTTCCTCTCTTGTAGATATTGTGTCCGTTGACGTGGAAAGTCCTAAAATCAGTTCAGATTTTCCCTTATAGTTAAAATATTTTGAATCGTACTGCGTAAGAGCTTGACGTCGATTTCAGAACCTAGTTCTGCTCTTCAACTTTGAGAAGAACGTTCATTGGTAGTTTACTTGTTATGATTGTAAAAAAATAGTTAGAGCTAATGTCCTCGCCCAGTGACTCTAAACATCTCAAATGTTTTTCTACGAGATCAAAAGGTACGACGTAAGTTTCTTGTAGTGTCGGATTTTACTGGGGGTATTTCAGTCAAAGCCTTGTAATGAGAGTTTACGATCATTGTTTTGTTTGCAAACCTGCTCTTTAATAGGGGAATGGCAATATCATAGTTTACAGAAGTTAAAGGGAGACCTGAAACACAAAGTTTTGCATCTCCTACCAGCAACAAATTTAAATAATTAAATTCATCCACTGAGTTTAAGTTGATGTTGCTATGAATAGAGGAATCGAAGGCATCCCAAAATCCCTGCCATTTTAAGATGTTCCCATCGAAGGTAGGAATTACAAGTTTAGATAATTTTACCAAACAATGTTTGGTATTTGAGGCCTCTCCAGGCTTGAGTTGGTAGATTGTTGCCAACATGAATAGAAGGAGTCAACATCTCTGAGGAGGCAATCCTTACCTTCAGTTTTGTCATTACCTCATCGCTATCCATCACCAACTCGAATGGGTCATCTCTGTCCTCTTCACCTGGAGGGTTGTCGTTGTCCGGTTGGCCTAGTTGGTCAAGTGTAGCTTCTAGTCTCTTCGAGTAGGTCTCCAACGTAGCCAGACGGCCTGCAGCCTGAGTATCGGAATGTCCTCCTCCATAACCAAGGTAGTTGCTTCTTCTACTGTCGTCTTTAGGCGTTTTATAAGGCTCTCGGCTTTTTTACTTAATCTGATGACATTTTCAAAGTATTTCCCGTATTAGTCTCAAATTCAATGTGGACAGTTTAACGCTCTGCTACCATGTAGAAAACTTTGTTTTGTTTTCTTGTTAAATAGTAAAAGTTAGTTAATTTCAGAACAAAATAAAGTTTTAAACATAAACGTTAGTTTTATTTACAACATTTAAAGTTTTACATCATAATTAAATTCATAGTGTTTTATATTGTCTTGTTTACTTCATTTTTTTTATACTCAGTTTACTGTAATAATATTTTTAATATATATATTCATTGTCTTTAACCAAGTCACCTTCTCCGTCATTAATCATTAAAGAAATATATTAGTGTGCCGTTTAATTCTAACTTGAGCAAAGCAGTCCAAAAAACCTTTGAAAAGACAAACTACCAAGTTAGTTACCGAACAGAAAATAATGCATTCCACTTGATCGACAAGAAAATAAAACTTCAAAAAGAGCAAGGAAATGAATATGAACAAGCAGGAATCTATAAACTTAAATGTTCAGACTGCAGTAGTTTTTACATTGGACAAACGGGAAGATCTTTTAAATCAAGATTTCGTGAGCATATACAAGCACTCAAAAGAAACAATCTAATATCGATGAAATCTACTTTTGCGGACCATCTTCTCCGTTAAAACCACAACTACCAAAGTATGAAAGAAAATATGGAAATTATTGAATACTCCAAAAAAGAAATAGAGATGGATTCCAAGGAACAATTCCATATATATAATGCTCAAAAGACACCCCTCAATTTTCATTAAATGGCCACCTTACTAACGAGAACCCGATATTTGACATTATACCGCCGTCGCAGCAGACCTGCGTACTCAGCGAATTTCCAATGGAATTTCAGATTATTTACTTTCCCCATAACAACACCATAGGATCGAGTATGTAGGATTTCTGCCATTTGGTGTTGTTAGAAAATCTAAGTTAATCAATAATTGGTGAATGTAAAATTGTATCAAACTCTGGCAATTTTTTATTTTCCCCATAAACCCCATTGGGGTGAGTATGTAGGTTTGCCGTCATATGGTTTTTGTGAGCAAGCATAAGTTAAACCTTGTACATGCCAAATTTGATTAAGTTATGTCAATAAATAAGCAAGATATAGGGTTTTCTTGATTTCCCTTAAGAGTAACATGGAAAACACATTTTTGCATTTGACCCGTAAGCAGTTATGCTATGATAAAAATTCAAAATACCAAATTGTTTGTTTTTTTAAGCTCATTTAAATGGTTTCAGTTAAAATTGATGAATTTTAAAAATTTAGGTCCAACAATGCCAAAAACCCATTTTTGACCCCTTTGAAACCCCAAAAAACCCCATTCCCATAATCCGATAATGCTGGTTTGCGAACTCATGAAAATAGACTGGTCTTACACCTCCATATCAGATTTCATCAAAATCGGAGGTCACCTTCAAAAGTTATCAGCACCATGGCTACTACCGTAATAGCGTATTCCCTATAGTGAAATTCGCTAGTAAGAAAATAATTTAATACAAGATATATAAAATGTCAAAAAGTATGAATGTTCCCAAAGTGTGGTTCATTTAGACAGAATACCAAGAAGATAAATTTAACATATGATTATTTTTTTTATTTCTTTATCTAAACTGTATTAAGTTAAGATTTTTTTATCATAAAGTTTTATTTTATTTTATTTGCTTGAAAATGGCCTTAGTGCCGAAACATGTCGCAATTAGATAAAAAATGTTTGACAAGGATACTCAGTTTACTGTATTAATATTTTTAGTATATTCATTGGCTTTATACAAGTCACCTTCTCTGTCATTAATCCAATTTTCTGTGGGAACAATAATATCTGGTTTTTTTGCCAAACTGAAATTTCACAAAAAATAAATCAATTTTTTTACTCATTGATTTATGACTTCCTCCATTAACTACAATGCTACTGCCAGCGCGCCAAATGCCCCCTTTGCCACGTTGCCACTTCTCGCTCGACATGGCCTTGTACTAGAAATGGCTCTGCTTCACCGAGGGTCAACGGATCCACTTTGGAATGTCCTGATTACCATCGGCGGACTGAACTCTACCCTGCCCCTTTTCCTCAAGATGTCCTACAGAAAAAACAATTATGACCTAGGTGACAAAATCCACATGGTACCATTTTGTAGGGTCAAAGCAATTATTATCATGATGTTTTCTAGGTTCCAGGGATTACGTGAGTGGCAAACCATGTGGCTATGGTGAAAATAAAATTAATTGTCATGGGAGTGACAAATGCTGGAGATGCTGGAGTCAAACAACTGGGGAATCAGTCGTCTGCGCAGAGAAGAACCCCAACTTCGAATACTGTGCAGACCCAGCAAGCTACGGTTTCTTGACGTTTCCCAGAAAACCACATATATAATGAGTTTCCTCATTATATAAGCCGAGGGAATAAACTCTGAAAAACACCAGTAACCAAATTCTGTCTCGTCTTATCCGTCGGTTTATGATTATTTTCATGCTGTTGATGTCTCGAGGACACAATATATGTATTTGGTGACTGGTAAGAATGTTTTATTCAAAAGCCGAGTTAATACCAAATATAGTATTTGTTTTTGTGCGTGTTTGATGCTGACCTAGTGTCCATATCACAACTTATGTGGTATATTTGTGCTATCTTTAGGTTGTTCAATTCACAGAAATTTTGAAGATGTCAATTCACTGAAGTCTTGAATATGAGACACAACGGTGGTGAAATTTACATCGGGTTATGATAGAACATCATCTAACCTAACTTACACGAAATAAGGTAATTCAGGTAAATAAAATACCTTCATCGATCTAGTCACTGATCGGACGTAAATTAGTGTTGTTTTCAATTATAAGTGATAATCACAATATCTATCTCCTATCAACAACCAAAGTAAAATCGTCTATTGCTATACTAAGGAACCATTTATATACAAGAAGTTTCGAAGAAAATTGAAAATATGTGTAAATTTAAGAGATTTTTAGTAATTTATTTATTTATTCTAGTATTTAAAAATATTTGTATTAGCAACCTTTGTGTAAGCAACTTCGATGGAAGAAGGTGTTAATTTATTTTAATAAATTATCTTTACATACTATCTGTATATATAAGACGTGAAGCCGATTTTTGTGAACACGACTCCTCACATATTTCTGGACCAATTTGAACGTTTGAGGTGTCAAAAGAATGATCTCAGTTCGTAGTTTTTCATTATGGTTTTAGATTTTTAATATTTTAATCCTAGAGCCCACGGGAAGCCCTTAAAGTTCGTTTTTGTCAATAAGATTAACATGGGGAGCAGTTTTTTTATTAAATTGCAAAATAAAACAGCTGTTGATGATAAAACAAACAAACATATGTTAAAAGCTAGCTGAATAGAACTACTGGTTCTACATTATAGTTGAACTACTGGTACTGAAATACCAAAAAGGAGTGTCTATTGTGTGGAAAAAATGTGTATATTACCTTTTCCCTTCAAAATTAGCAGATATATTTTGCATGAACTTTGTAATTATGTGTATTTGGACATAAAAATAAGTTCAGTAACTTAACCTCAGAAAAATTCATTTTCCTGTACAAAAACAATTTTGAAAATTTAAATTTTTGACGAGGTTCTTAAGGATTGTCAGATTGGTATTGAAACAACAATGAAAGTTAAAAAAAATTAAGACACTAAATGTTTGCACGTCGGTTTTTGAAATGCTGTTAACTAGGAAAATGGATAGTTGTTGTTTTTTTTTTTTTTTTTTTTTTTTGAGGGAGAGGCGGAAAAATGCATTACGCACACAGGTGGCCAGCCTGTAGTGTGGGGCTCCCCTAAAAACGGGTTTACCCACTAAAAAACCTCCTCTACTCTTTAGGAATCTAACCTGGAATTGTTTGTCACATTACGTCAGGCTATGCCTAAATTTGGCTTACGCCCGTGGGGCTCGCTCCTTATCCAGCCGCTCGATCAAGGGATCTGGGCCACTTCGCGGTCCTGATCGGTTTTCTTTTCCAGGAGGATGCCCCGGACGAACTGTGACAAACAATCCCAGTTGCCCTCATCCTCCAAAATCTTTTGGCAGACCGAGTCCACCGAAAATGCACCAAAGATTTGTGTGGCCTCCAGACGGGGCCCTTCCCAACGGGGACAGCGGAAGAATGTGTGTTCCGCATCGTCGGGAACACCCGGGCAATAAATGCAGTCCGGTGAACCGGTCTTTCCCATCCGGTTCAGGTACGACCGAAAATAGCCGTGACCTGTCAAAAATTGGGTCAGGTAGTAGTCCACCTCCCCATGCCGCCGTTCCAACCATGGTTGGACCTGCTTGATAAGTCGCGCAGTCCATCGTCCTCGGGTGTCGTGCTCCCAGCTGTGTTGCCACTGTTGGAAGGTTCGGGAGCGCTCTTCTGTTCTTGCCGTGTCCTTGCCGATCTCGCCTTGTCTCTGATAAATCGCTTTCCTCTCCCCTGCCAAGAGCTTGACAGGGATGACTCCGGCGACCACCAGGACGGCAGGCTCGGACACTGTACGGTAGGCGGAACACACCCGGAGCGCAGCTTGACGCTGAACCCGGGCGAGTCGCAACCTGTAGCACTCCTTATCTAGAGCGCCTGCCCACACCTCTGCCCCGTAAAGAAGCACGGACTGGAGCGCGGACATCAACAGACGTCTTCTGCTGGATCGGGGACCCCCGACATTGGCCATCAGCCTACTAAGGTAAGTCACTACCTTAGCGGCCTTGTCCGCCGTACGGAAGATCTGATCCCTCCAGCTTAACTTGGTGTCCACCATAACCCCGAGGTATTTGGCGGCACGAGTTGATGTGACCACCTCCCTTCCCACTCGAAACGGGACGACGGTGTCGATCCTCTTCTTCGTAAGAATCACGATCTCCGTCTTACTGAGAGCAAGTGAGAGACCGTGATCGGACATCCAGTTGTTGACCACCCGCATAACTCGGTTCAACTTCAGTTGGGCCAGCTCAACGTTGCGTGCAGCAATGAGAGCTGCGACGTCATCGGCGTACCCAACCAAAGTGGTTTCCTCAGGCATCTCGGACCTCAGGAGGCTGTCATAGGCAACGTTCCAGAGATCCGGGCCGAGTATTGAACCTTGTGCGGCACCAGAAGTGACTTCCATCGTCCGCGTTCCGTCCCTCGTTTCATAAATCAGGCTTCGAGAGCGTTGATAATCCTCGATGAGCCGCAACAGATATGCAGGAATACGAAAGGTGTTGCGAAGCGCATCCAACATATCGACCCACCTCGCCGAGTTGAAGGCATTCTTGACATCAAGCGTAACAAGAAGCACTACTCGGCGGGAGAAATGGTTGTGGCTCTCGGCTCTCTCCAGAGCTCTCTGAACTTCGGTGACAGCGTCGATCGTTGACCGTCCCTTTCTGAAGCCGTACTGACGGGGGCATAAGTCCCCGGCAGCTTCCACGGCAGAAGTCAGGCGGGAACGGAAAATGGATAGTTGGTTGTTCCTCTAAACGTAATAATAACCTATTTACTATGATATTAATATAAATTTAATGCAGAATGTATGCAGAACATATTAAAACACCCGAGACAACATTTAAAGTATTTTACCTCCAGTGTAGATAACAAGTTCATTGCAAAAATTGTTTGTAAAAACAGATATTTTAACCAAAATATAAATGCCACATCAAACCAAAATGGGCCACACCAACAAAGATGTAGATTTTCTTAATTTTTGCGATTTCTTCATTTAAATTCTGAAATGCCATGGAAAGTTAACTTAAAGAGGTTTTAGTTCGTTATAAATAGTAATTGTGTGGACTTATTCACTATGTCGACTACTAACTCAAACAGTACTAGACTACAAAAACAATTGCAGTGTGTGCTGCATAGCTCATACAGGACTGGTGAGTTGTAATTAAATATTGATTCTCCTTTTTTTTGCGAATATCTTTATAAGGAATACGCTATTACCGTAGTAGCCATGGTAAGACCTAAGCCCGGGACCACTTTACTTTTTCATTTTGAGGTCCCCAGAAGCCAAAAACACCATTCGTTCATTTTCATATATATATATATATATATATATATATATATATATATATATATATATATATATATATATATAAGTAGATAGTATCATGTTACTTCTGGCTCACTTTTGGAGACAATCAAAAATCAAACAAATTTCACAGTTTTTTAATACAATTATGCAATATTTTTGCCATTTTTTGGCCAATTTTCAGCTTTTGTCAAATTGTCATAAAAAATATGCAAATTTAATGAAATTTTTAATAAATATGCCTAAATTTATATGAAATTGTTTACAGAATAAAAAGTTTTTTAAAACCAGTAAAATTATAGTTTTTTACAAGATAATTTAAAATGTATTATCAATACAATTATACTAAAATAACTATTCAAATTTAACTAAAGCAGTTTCTTTATCATCAAAAGTCTTAAAAGCAGTGACAATTAAATTTAAATCTTTTTTATTTAATTCTTTAACAGTTTTATCATCAATTATATTAGTAAATCTTTTTGGTAAATGTATTTTACATTTTTCTAATTCAACAATAATTGTATATCCATATTTATCTTTAATTCTTTCAAATTTTTCAATTTTATATTTTTCATTTAAATTTAAACTTTTTAATGGTTTATATTCTTTAAATCTTAATTCTCCAATATTATTAATTTCTTCTAACAGATCCATTTATATAGGGAAAAAATATCACAAATTCATTTGTGATAGATATGTTAAAAGTTTATTATCATAATTGGGTTTTATACAAAAATCCATATTTAAATATTTAAAAATCATTGGTAATAATTTTTTATATGATATATTACTTTTCTTAAAACATAAATATTTATTAAAAACTAGTGTAATTTTTTCTTTATCTTCATTATTCAATTCAAAATCAATATTGTATATTTTGTTTAAAAATTGATAGTAAAATATCCAATTTGTATAATTCCTTTGTTTTAAAAATAATTTTATATTCTTAGGTGTTATTTCAAAATGATTGGAAATACGTAAAATATATAATTCATTAATTAATTGGTGTGTTTTATATGGTTGAAAATGGTTAAATTCTCTTAAAATATGTTTAAGATGTTTATTCTTATTACTTTTTCTCTTAATCTTGTTTTCATAAATAATTCTTTTACATATATTACATCCTACACAATTTCCAATAATAGTAAAATTAGTTTGATTATGACATCTATAACACATATCCATTTATTAAAAAAATATTTTATACATAAATGAATTGAATCAATTAATTTATGTATAAAATATTTTTATATATAAATGAATGAACCAATTCATTGTCACAAGTGTAAGAAAAAAACTAAAAATATTAATCCACAAATTGTTGAAATGAAAAATGGATTATATAGAATTGCTACTAAATGTTTATTTTGTAAAACAAATAAAAGTAAAATTTTAAAAAAAGAAGTTAAACCTATAATTAAAAAAGAATTAACTAAAAATGAACAAATAATTGAAGCAAATGAAATTCATGCTCCAATCAGAAAGAAATTTCTAAAAAGAAAAATAATTACATTAGGTATTGATGATTTATGGGCAGCAGATTTGATTATAATGAAAAATTATGAAAAAGAAAATGATGGTTATAAACATATGTTAAATGTGATAGATACTTTCTCAAAATATGTTTGGTCAAAACCATTAAAGAAAAAAGATGGAAAAACAGTTTCTAAAGCATTTGAAGAAATAATTAAGGATGCAATTAAAATTAATCATAAATCACCTAATCTTTTACATACAGATAAAGGATTAGAATTTATCAATAAAGAATTCAAAGAAATATTAAATAAATATGATATTAAATTGTATCATACAGAAAATGAAGAAAAATCAAGTATAATAGAAAGGTATAAAAGAACACAAAATGAAAAAATGAAAATACAATTTGAAATTAATAAAAATTATAGATGGATAAATATTTTACCAAAAAGTGTTGAAGAATATAATAATTCATATCATTCAACAATTAAAATGAAACCAATTGAAGTAAATAAAAATAATGAAAAGGATTTATTAGATACTGTTTTTAAATATAAACCACCAAAAATAATAACTAAATCAAAATTTAAAATAAATGATAGAGTTAGAATTGGAAATAAAAAATCAACATTTTCTAATAAATATAAAAATAATTGGTCTAGAGAAATATTTATAATTTCTAAAATTAATAATACAAATCCTGTTACTTATAGTATTAAAGATCAAAATAATGAAGATATTATTGGAAATTTTTACGAATATGAATTGAAAAAAACCAATTTGTAAATTTTATTTTATATAAATGGAAAAGAAATGTTTAAGGTGTAAATTATATAAAGATATATCTAAATTTTATAAATACAAAAATAATAAAGATGGGTTATATTATTATTGTAAAGAATGTAAGGATGAGTATTATAAAAAACTATATGATAATATTAAAGTTATTGAATTAAATTAAAAACAATGTCATAAATGTAAAGAAATTAAAGATATTTCAAATTTTAATAATTATCATTATAGTAAAGATAGAAAAAATGCAATTTGTATACAATGTATTAGTGAAATGTTTTTAAAACCACAATTTTGTGAATGTGGAAGAAATATTAAATGGACTAACAATTATTTAAGACATTTAGAAACTAAAATTCATGACAAAAATATAACAAAACTAGAAAATTTAAAAATATGATAAAAGATAAACACAAAATTTTACTTGTTTTAAAAAAGTTTAAATTTTATTGAAAAAATACTATAGAAAACTTAAATTGACTTATAAAAAGTCGACTACTGATTTTATTGAAAAAATACTATAGAAAACTTAAATTGACTTATAAAAAGTTGACCATTTATTTTATTGAAAAAATACTCTAGAAAATTTAAATTGACTTGTGAAAAGTTGACTATTGATTTTATTGAAAAAATACTATAGGAAACTTAAATTAACTTGTGAAAAGTTGACTATTGATTGAAAAAATAAGATTTAAACTATAAATTACCTAGTAAAAAGTGGAAAAACTTCTTATATTTTTAAGAGTTTTATTTCTTAGTAAAAATTATTTCTAATAAATGGAACGAACAAATAAAAATATTAATTGTCCTTATTGCAATAAAAATATATTATATAAAAATTATGATAGACATTATAGCTCATCTAAACATTTATTAAATAAACAAAAATATGAAAATAAAATATTTGAATTAAAACATTGGTGTAAAAATAATAATATATATAATTATAAAAATAAAACGTTAGATGAATTAACAAATATTAAAGAAACATTTGATCTTACAAATTATTCATTATTTAATATAGTAAAATTAAATGAAATTGCAAAAAAATTATCTGTCAGAAATTATGAAAAATTATCTAGAGATGAACTAATTAAAAGATTAAACAAAATTAAAGAAAATCCAAATAATTTAGAATATAGATCATTTAAATATATTCAAAATTTAGCAATTAAAAATAGTATTAAAATTGTTAATAAAACTAGAAAAGAATTGATTGGATTATTAAATGATTATTTTGAAAATAAACCAATTCCAAAAGAAAATATAATAAATATTCAAGAAGCTTCTTCATTAAAAGGATATTTTCATGATTATATTTTAACAAATTCAAATGATGATTTAGATATTAATGACTATTTAGAAACTCAAAGAAATGAAATAAAAAAATTGATAGAAAAACAAAAATTCAAAAATATTAAAGGACAGATGGCTTTAGAATGTGAATATGAAAGAAAATTAATAAATGGTGAAATTCAAAATAGTAATATGTATTTTTGCATAAAAAGTTCAGATATTTTAAATATAGATGATTTTATTGATGATCAATTTAAGAAATTAATAATTAGAGAACAACTAAATCAACCATCAAAAGGCTCTGGTTGGTCATTAAAAAGATGTGTTAAATTAAATCTAAAATTATCTAAAAATAATTCATTAAATGCTGGATCATATATAGAATTACCAAATGAAATTAAGAATAAAAAATGTGTAAATTTTAAAAATAAAGATGAATATTGTTTTATTTATGCAATTAGATGTGCTATTGATAAACCAAACAAAAATGCTGAAAGAGTTAAACAATATCAAAAATATATAAATGATGATATTTTTAAAGGTTTTGATTATCCAATAACATTGAAAGATATTAAATTATTTGAAAAAAGATCATTTGATTCTAAATATAATTATCCATCAATGTCAATAAATATTTATAAAATTGATGAAGATGAAAAAATAGTACCATTACAAATATCTGAACATTATAATACAAAACTAGAAATTGATTTATTATACCATAAAATTGATAACAATTCTCATTATATATTGATTACAGATCTAAGCAAGTTAGTATCTAAGCAATTAACACAAAAAAATAGAAATAAAAAATATATTTGTAGAAGATGTTTGACTCATTTTTATAAAAATAAAGACTTATCTAATCATTTAGAAATTTGTAAATCATTAGAACCATGTAGACCTATAATGCCATTTCCTGGTCAAAGAGTAAGCTTTAAAAATTATTATAAAAAGTTTGAACATCCATATGTAATTTATTTAGATTTTGAAAGTATATTAGAAAAGATTGATAATTGTAAACATAATCCAAATTGCTCATATACAAATAAAATTCAAAAACATATACCATATGGATTTACAATCTATTTAGTATCTAGAGTAACTAATAAAATGTATAAACCTATTTGTTATAGAGCAAAAAATGAAGAAGAATTAATAAATGTACCAAAAAAAGTATTTGAATATTTAGATGAAATTTCAAAATATATAGCTAAAAAATATAATTCGAAAAATAAAAAGCCTATGAATTTAACTAATGAAGAAGAAATTAACTATCAAAAAACTAATATTTGTCATATTTGTGAAAAAATTGGTTTTGATAATGATAAAAGGATAAAAGTAAGAGATCATTGCCATTTAACAGGAAAATTTAGGGGTGCTGCACATTTAAATTGTAATTTAAATCTGAAATTTCCTCAAAATATTCCTATATTCTGTCATAATAGTTCAAATTATGATACACATTTGTTTATAAAAGAATTAGCTAAAAAATATGGTAAAATTGATTTGTTAGCTAATACAGATGAAAAATATATAAACTATTCAGTAAATTCTGGTTATGGTTATGAATTTGAAGGTGATAAACCTAGAAAATTTATAAAATTCTCATTTGTAGATACATTTAGATTTATGGCTACATCAATTGAAAAATTAGCTAAAAATCTTAAAGAATTTAAGCATATAAATAAATTTATAAAAGAAAATGATATAATTGAATATGATAATGAAACTTTAAAAATATTAACTTCTAAAGGTGTATTTCCATATGAGTTTATTGATAATGTCGAAAAATTAAACTATGATAAAATATTAGAAAAAGATCAATTTTATAGTTGTTTAACTAATGAAAATATAAGTGATGATGATTATAAACATTATATAAAAGTTTGGAATAAATTAAAAGTAAAAACATTAGGTAATTATTCAGATTTATATAATATTCAAGATGTTCTTTTATTAGCTGATATATTTAAAAATTTTAGATCTGTTTGTTTGAAAAATTATCAATTAGATCCAGCACATTATCTAACATCACCATCATTAGCTTGGGATTCTATGTTAAAATTAACAAAAATTAAACTAGAATTAATAAGTGATTATAATATGTATTTAATGATTGAAAAAGGTATTAGAGGTGGTATTTCACAATGTATAACTAGATATTGTAAAGCAAACAATAAATATACAAAAAATTATGATAAAAAAAACCTGAAAATTATATGTTATATATAGATGCAAATAATCTATATGGATGGGCTTTAAGTCAAAAATTACCTTATAAAGATATAACATGGATGAATCCTAATACATATACATTATTATAATTAGATGAAAATGCTGAATATGGATATATATTAGATGTTGATTTAGAATATCCTATTGAATTACATGATGACCATAAAGATTTACCATTAGCACCTGAACATTATAATAATAAGCTTTGCACAACATTATTTGATAAAAAAGATTATGTTATTCATTCAAGAAACTTAAAATATTATCTACAAAAAGGATTAAAATTAAAGAAAGTTAATAGAGTTATAGCATTTGATCAAGATGATTATATGAAAAAATATATTGAATTAAATACTAAATTAAGATCCAAATCAACATCAGATTTTGAAAAAGACTTTTTTAAATTGATGAATAATAGTGTTTTTGGAAAAACTATGGAAAATGTTAGAAATAGATGTGATATTAAATTAGGTGATGAAACGTTTTCATTATAACAAGCAAAAAAAAACCTAATTTTAAAACATTTAGTATATTTGATAAAGACTGTATTGCTTCACATATGATAAAAGAAAAGGTTAAGTTTGATAAACCAATCTATATAGGATTTTCAGTACTTGATTTATCAAAATTACATATGTATCAATTTTATTATGAAAAATTGAAGAAGTTTGATCCAAATATAAGGTTATTATATATGGACACAGACAGTTATTTTATAGAATTTAAAAATGATCCATATAAAATTATTAAAGAAAATATTAAATAAGAAAGAACATGAATGCTATAGTGAAAAGAATAAAAAAATAATTGGTAAATTTAAAGATGAGTTAGATCAAAATTATATAGTTATGAATTTAATAATAAAAATCCTGTAAAATGTAAAGGAATCAAGAAAAGTGTTGTTGATAAAACATTACATATGGATGATTTAAAAAAATGTTTATTTGATGATCAAGAACAATATAGGGAAATGACTTGTATTAGAAGTTTTAAACATGAACTATATACAATTACAATAAATAAATTAGCTTTAAGTAATAGAGATGATAAAAGATTTATTTGTGAAAATAAAATTGATACATTACCTTGGGGGTATAAAAATAATTATAAATAAACGGAAATTTTAATTGTTCTAAAAGAATTAATAAATAATGATTTTGATATAAAATTATATTTATTTAAAACTAAGTATCAAATAAATTTTAAATATATCTTTTTAAATATAAAAATTATTTTGTATATCATTATAAATTTAATTTTATAATAGAACCATTTATAAATATAATAAAAAATTATGTTAAAGAAAGTTTTAAAGAAAATGATCAAAATTATATTAATAATTTATAACCATATGATATTGAATTTATACTATAATTTTATGTATATTTTTAAATATTTTCTTTAATAAATTTAAATATATTCAATAATTTATTGAATATCTAACCTAAAAATATCTATAAATTTTATCATTATAAATAAGACCCGTCTTAAAGACGGGTCTCAAATTTGTATATAATTAATTATCTTTATGAATATTTTTTGAATGTTTAAAGGGTAATGTTTTGTTACCCTTAAGTTTTTATTGTATAAGGTTACCTCCTTTAAAAATTTTTAAAATAAATATTATAATTTATATGGGACCCATTTTGGGTCCTACCTAATTTTAATAAGTTTTGTATGTTTTTTATTATATGATAGGGGGGACAAATTGTCCCCTCTAAAAATATCTATAAATTTTAATTTATAATCATCTATCCTTATTGTTTATCTACCTTTTTTGATTTTAAAATTAATAAATATAAACCAGATTCATTAATAAATATTGTTTTAATATCTATTTTATTGACGCCCTGTTTTAGAGCATCTGAAAACATGTTTGTATATCAATTTTTAGGGTGTCATAATTTGTGACATCTATAATTTTTATGTAAATTAATTTATCATCATTATGTAAGTGTAACTGTTGGTTACACTTGATATTTTTAAAGTTTTATATATTTTTCTTTTACATTATCAAATAAAACTTTTCTAGAATTTTTATATTTTAAAATATTACAAATATCTTTTCCTTTAAACCAAGGGTTATTTTGTTTATTAAATACAATTAATTTATTATTAAATATAAAATTATTGTTAATTAAATCAATTATGGTTTTTATTATTTATGTAGACAAATTTTATATTACAAATTTTGTTTTAATCTTAAATATACAATACTTTTAATATTTTCATTATTTATTAGATTTCCATCACTATCTTGAATAGATATTACAATATTTTGAATTTTATTTATATTTTTTAAAGGAATATAATCAATTTCATTTGGTTTTTCACTAATTTTTGATCTATATTCAACATTTGGATAAAATGAATATAGAATTTCTGATTCTTTATGTAAATGTGAATGATCTTTATGATTTTCAAAACTAGGATCAACTAAATTACAATGTATTTCAATAACATCAAAAGGTCTAATTTTTGGTAGTTTTATTCCTTTTGTTAATACATTTGGTTCAATTATTTTATTATTTAACCCTAATAAATCAATTATAATTGTTGTTACTATAATTTTAACAGGAGATTTTATTATAATATATGGTCCATCATTTTTCAGTATAAAATCATTTTCATCAAATTTATTAATTTTCTTTTTAAATTCTTTTAAACTATTAATAAAAATATTTTTTATTTCTTCAATTGTATAATTTCTTTTATTTATATCAAAATATTGATCTATAATTTTATCATCTTCATCTTTAATAGAATATCCATAACAGTTTTTATAATCATTTGGTATATTTGATATAAAATTATCTGAATAAAATCCACTTAAACCAATACTATATTTTCCATCTAAATGTATTGGATGTTCTAATCTTAATTCTAGTTTGGATGAATGACCAATTATTTTAAATAATTTCATCTTATTTAAATGGAGAAATTTTTAGAAAATAAAGATAATATAAAATTAGAATCATATGATAAAAATAATAAAAATGATCAACCTATTAGATTATTAATTATAGGAACAAGTGGATCTGGTAAAACTACATTATTATTAAATTTTATTTACAAAAGATTAATTCCATATTCAAATTTATATATTTTTAGTAAATCATTAGAACAACCATCTTATAAATTATTACAAAAAAGATTTAAAAATATAGAATCAAATATTAATAAACAAATTTCTTATTTTTCATGTGATGATATGATTCCACTAAATAAATGTAAACCAAATTCATTAGTAGTTTTTGATGATTGTATTTTAGAAAAACAAGATAAAATTAAAGAATATTTTATAATGGGTAGACTTAAAAATATATCATGTATTTATTTATCACAATGTTATTCAAAAGTTGATATGCAATTAATTAGAAATAATTTAAATATGTTATGCATTTTTTAACAAAATGAACATTATATGAAAAAATATATAATAATTTTGTTGGATCAGATATGAAATTTGATAAATTTAAAACTATTTGTAATGATTGTTGGAAAGAAGACTATGGATTTTTAACTATTAATTTATTGAAAAAATCAAATGATGGAAAATATATGAAAAATTTTTCTGATATTAAATCATGATAATGGCTTGTTGTATGTTTGATTCAATAATTGATAGAATATTTATTTTATTAGTATTATTTATTTCATTAGTATTTATATATTTAATGAAAATTACAGAAATAAAGTAAAATGAATTGTGTTTAACATAATTAGTGTTTATGTTAACATGATTTGTGTTTGTGTTAACATGGTTTGTGTTTTGTGTTAACATGATTTGTTTTTATGTTAACATAATTTGTGTTTGTGTTAACATGATTTGTGTTTTGTGTTAACATGATTTGTTTTTATGTTAACATAATTTGTGTTTGTGTCAACATGATTTGTGTTTTGTGTTAATATGATTTGTGTTTATGTTAACATGATTTGTGTTTATGTTAACATGATTTGTTTTGAACCTAAATTTTTCTTTGTAATAAATGGATAAAATATCTGTTAATGAAGCTAAAAAATTAGATGATATTGAGAAAAAATTAATAAAAGAATTTAAAAATCAAATTAAAATTGAAGATAATTATGAAAAAATTAAACAAAAAGCATATGAACCTATAACATCAGCAATTGGTAAAGTTGAAAATAAAATTGGTGAAGTCTTAAATGAAAATAAAAACCTAATGGAATTGGTACCTGTTGTTAATAATTTTGCTAATATGTTAATACCAGAAACTGAAGAATTAAATTTACCTTCAAGTACTCCATTTAGACCAATCAGACAACCAATAATTCAAGAAGAATCGACATTTATTGACCCAAATTTAATTTCACCTCAAACATTAGATAAAATTATTGGTCCATTAGCACAAAAATATTTACCAAGAACAAAAGATGATAAATTTGGTTTATATTGGAATAAACATAAAAAATCATTTATGATTGGTGATAAAATAACTGTAATTGATAATGATGATTTAATAATTGATGATAAAAAATATAATGGAACACATGGATTATGGAGATTGTTAACTTATGAAAAGAAACCAGATAATAATTTATATACACAAGATGATTTAAATAATTATTCAAAGATTTTATGGGAAACTAATTCAATTTATAAAAATAATGATCCAAATAGTAAGAAACCAAAATCTAGTAAAGGTGATAAATATATTAATTTAATTAAACATATTTGGGAATTAAAAGGTGAAATTGAAGGTTCAGGAATCAGACAATATACAGAAAATAAAATTGAATATAGATTTATAGATGATTTAAATAAATTAGATAATATTATTAATTATATATATGCACAAGAAAAAGCTGGTAATAATAATTTTTTAAATGAAAAGAGAGCAATTAAAGACTTTATATCAAATAAATTAGATAAATTAATTGAAAAACCTGAAGGAATTAAGTATTTAAAAAGAATTTTGGCAAATATTTCATCACCATTATTAAAAGATGGATCAGGTATTTTAAATGATGTTATAAATAATTTACCTTTTGAATTACATGTACCTGGTTATCAATATCTAGGGCCTGGAACTAAATTAAATAAAAGAGTAAAAAGAGGTGATCCTGGAATAAATGATTTAGATAAAGCTGCTAAAGAACATGATTTATTTTATAGAGATCATAAAGATACAAAATCTAGAAATGAAATAGCTGATAAAATTGTACAAGATAAAGCATGGGATATAGTAACATCAAATGATCATGGAATTGGTGAAAGATTAATTGCATTACCAACATTAGGTGCTATGTGGATGAAAAGAAAATTTGGTATGGGTTTAGAAGTAGGATTAAAATTTTAATAAAAATTTTTCATTAATTATATTAATCTATATTATAAAAAACTATAAATTTTTTTCTTAATAAATGGAAAAAATAAATATAAACTTGACAGATAATCAAAAATCAAAAATAAAATTAGCATTTAAAAATAAAAGATCAGTTATAATTCAATTTAATATTGATCAATTTAATGAAAATGGAAAAGATATTATATTATTACCTAAAAGACAAATTAATAAACTAAATAAACATAAAAAATTAAATAAAGGATTAAGATTTGAATTTTCATATAATCAATTAAAAGAAATAAGAAATGGTGGATTACTAAAAGAAATTTTAGATTTTGCTGATAATATACCTATAGTTAAAAATTATACACCAAATGTTAGAAAGGGAGCAAAAGTAGTAAAAGAATCTATAATTCCTAAATTTAGAAATTTTGTTGATTGGTTAGATCATGAATTAAAAAATGTAGAAGGATCTGGTTTAGATAAAAAAACATTAAAATATATGAAACAAAATTATAAAAAAATTTTGAACCACTAACATTAGGTGAATTAGAAAAATTGTGTAAAAATATAAAATATTTTAGAGGTGTATTTATGAGAGATATATTACCTAATAAAGTTAATAAATTTGAATGTGGAATTATAAATTTAGATTCATTTGATGGAAATGGAACTCATTGGGTTTGTTATTATAAAAAAGATAAAATTAAATATTATTTTGATTCATATGGAAATATAGTTAATAAACCACCAATAGAATTAGTTAAATATCTAGGAAAAGATAATATATTTTATAATGATAATCAAATTCAAAATTATAATGATCCACCAATTTGTGGTCATTTATGTATTTTTATATTAAATGAATTAAATAATAATAAAAAATTTGATAATATAATAAATAAATTAATCCTTAATAAATATGGATTCACAAAATATATTTGATCTGTTTGGAAGACAGAAAAAACATCCAATTAATATTAAAGAAGATTATATAAATTCTAAATTAAATATATTTTTTAATAATTTTAGTAAAAGTTTTAAAAGTCATGTAAAAAAGACTGAAAATCTAGTAAATGCTATTGGTTTATCAAAAAATTATATAAGTATTAATGGTAAAAGAATTGTTAATGTTAAACCAAGTATAAATAAATATGATGTTGTAATAAAATCAGAATTAGATGAAGTTTTAGATTCAATTATTAAAATTGGTAATGATCATTCAGAAACTAAAAAGGATTTAAATAAAATTACGGAGTTTTTAATTAATATTGGAAAATATGTTGAAAATTTAGAAGAAAAATTAGAAAAAGAACTAAAATTTCTATTTGATGGAGTCAATGAATCCATACAAGAATTAAATGCTGAAATAATACTAATTAAAGATGATATAGATAAATTACAATAATTATTTTATATAAATGGAGTTGATTTATTGTCTTAAATGTAAACAAAAAACTAACTCTAAAGATATTCAGATAATAAAATTGAAAAATATAAATGTAATTAAATCAAAATGTTGTATTTGTAATTCAAAGAAAAGTTGTTTTACAAAATTTTCTCCCTAATAAATGGCTCTATACAGTTCATTTGATTTATTCATTATCAGAAACCAAAATCAATTAAACAAAGATGATTGGGATGATATTTCTGAAAAATATGAGTTGAGTATTAATATGATGAGATTGTTTCAAAATAAATTAAATTGGCAAAAAATTGCTCAACATCAAAATTTAACTATAGATTTTATTACTGAATTCATAAATTATCAATTAAAAGATTATATTGATTTGATTTGTAAATATCAAGATTTAACTGAATATTTCATTCATGATTATGCATTTACATTAAATTGGGAATTAATTTTAGAACATCAAAAAATATCAGCAAAATTTATACTTGATCATGCTACTGAAATTGAATATTATAAAAGTAAAAATGAAATTGATACATAAAAATTATAAAATTTGACATCATAAAATTATAAAAATTTTACTTGTTTTAAAAAAAGCTTTTGATTTAAAAAATTTATCCTTAATAAATGGCTGATTACAAAAAATATGTAAATGATATTGAAAGAGCTGAATACAAAAATTTCTATCCATTATCTAAATTACATTTAAATGAACCTAATAAAAAAACTGAATTTAATATAGATTTTGGAGATGGATTTTGTACTTCTAAATTTCAATTTTATATATCTGGTAAATTGACTAAATCTGATGGAAATGCATATGATAATGGTGCTAATATAAAATTAATTGATAATTTTGTTCCATTTTTATTTTCAAAAATTGAAGTTAGAAAACATAATAAATTGATTGATGAAATTGAATATCCTGGTCTATTAAGTACAATTAAAGGTACTATAACTTATTCAAAATCAGAAATAAATCAGATAAATAATGGTTTTGAATCAAATTTTAAAAATAAATTTGAAGCAATTGGTAATTTATCTCATTTTGGATTAGGATTTTTTGAAAATGTAAATATTCCAATATACAAAGGAGGTTTTAATATAACATTTATTAGATCAGAAGATAATGATGCAATTTTTAGATGGAAAACTAAAAAGGCTGATGGATCTTATGATAATGCTACATTACCAACTGAAGGTAAAATAACAATTGATGAATTTTTTATTAGAGTTCCTATAATTGAATACAAAACAACAAGTAAAATTCAATTAATTAATGAACTAAGCAAATTTGAAAAAGTAAATTTTCATTTTAATCATTGGCAATGCATTGAACAAAAAAATATTACAGGAAAGAATTTAAGTTTTGATATAACAAATATCTATAGAAATATTTATAATCCAAAATTTATTATAATTGGATTTCAAAAATCAAGAACAAATGATCAGTTATTTGATACTTCTAAATTTGATAGTATGTATGTAAAAAATATAAGAGTAAAACTAAATGGTCATTATTACCCTGATGAATTGGAAAATTTTGATATAAACAATGAAAAATTTAGAATTATGTATGAAATGTATCAAGATTACAAAAAAGTTTATTATGTTAGTAGTAAAATGTATTATAGTCCAACAGAATTTCTAGATAATAGACCAATTTATGTAATTGATACTACAAAAAATCCAACAAATATTTCAAGTTCAAAAAATGATATTATTATTAATGCAGATTTTGATTATGATATAGTAGCTACTAGTAAAACAAATTGTTATATTATTATTGTATCTGAAAAATTACTTGAATATAATATAATCAAAAATGATATTACTGAAATTAATTAGAATGAATTATTACTATTTTAGTCAAATTTATTGAAAAAATACTACTAAAATTTTAAATTACCTTATGAAAAGTCGACTATTAATTTTATTTAAAAAATACTTATAAAATGTGATAATTTTACTTGTTTTTAAAAAAATTTTATTTTGTAGAAAATTTTAGGCATATTTGTTAAAAATTTCATTAAAATTGCATATTTTTTAAGACAATTTGACAAAAGCTGAAAATTGGCCAAAAAATGGCAAAAATATTGCATAATTGTATTAAAAAACTGTGAAATTTGTTTGATTTTTGATTGTCTCCAAAAGTGTCCTAGAAGTAACATGATACTATCTACTTATATATATATATATATATATGAAAATTAACGAATGGTGTTTTTGGCTTCTGGGGACCTCAAAATGAAAAAGTAAAGTGGTCCCGGGCTTAGGTCTTACCATGGCTACTACTGTAATAGCGTATTCCCTATAGGGAAATTCGCTAAAATGAATAAAAACCAACGAGCAAGGCTCGGTTAACCTGGTACTATTTTATAAACTGTAAAACTGTAATTTACCTAAAAACTCGGAATTTTAAGTTTAAGGTCATTATTTGTGATAATCAGTATTGTAGGCCGTAGGCCTACATTAACCTTTAAAATAAGAAAGCATGTTATGTGATTGTTTTTTTTTTTTTTTTTTTTTTTTTTTTTTTTTTTTTTTTTAATAAACACTATTTCATAAAACCTATATCTAAAATACAGAAGCTATTTTCTTGTGCTGTACTTTAAATAACGATGGATTTTGGTATTTACTTTCTCCCTTACATTTTCTAATGTTGCTGGTCATTGTTATTAAATGTAATATTTTTTGTGATTCGCAAATTTTTAAGCACAAGCCTTCACACCATGAGAGCTATAATTACTCGCTCTTTGACTACAGTATAAATACAAGATAAGTAATTAAACTTTTATCAAAATTTTTAACAGACATTTTAGAAAACTATATTTTTATAAAACCTTCTAAAATATTTTATTGGAAATATTTTTAATGCCACCTCTGAATAATGGCACCAGATCAAGACATTCTAAGATACAGATAGACAAAAGAAAAAAATCTGAAAAAAAAACACTTTCTTTTTAAATTATCCCCCGGACATTCAGTTTACAAAATTGTGCCCACAGAGCCACAAAGCACATTTTATTATAATTAAACCCCTCCAACTGGCATAGGTTTATTATTATATTTACCACTGCCAAAAATATACAAGTTACAAGTATCATCAGGTATTACAAGTATTACAAGTATCATCGTAGATTTATAAAGGAAAATGTTGTTTTATTACCTGAATGACATTTTCTTTAAATATTCAACCTTTATATCGGAGAGTGGGGGCATCATAAAAACCAAAGTAGTAATGAAGTTTAACATTTCAAGATGTCCTGAATAAGCACACATGCTATAAACTCTGACAGTTGAATTTATTGTCGTGAGCAACGCCTTAAAATAAATCCTCTTCATTCCAAGCAATACAGCAATTTGTTACAGACTCTTTGTCTAGTAAAAGTAATAAAAAGTTGTCATTGTATATAGTATTAACGCCGGAGCAAATTCCGTGATGCAAGGTTGGCAGCGCGCCAGCTGGCAGGGTTTCCCGCCAACAAAGCAAACTTCATCATCAGCTGTGTGACATTCCTCACTGCGTTGCTGTTGATCGTTAACGCCCGCTTACATTGACTAAAAAAATATCTTACATACATCACGTTGCAATAATTCGATTATTTACAAGGCTAAATAAATTGTAGGTTAAATATCTCTATGTTTTTGTCTGATACACCTCCTCTAACATTTTTGTTTTAATTGTATTCTATATTGTAATCTGAATTGCTAGAATGTCTTCTTAAATTTTTTGAACATACAGTAAAGGAAAATATTACAAAACGTATACATCATTTAATTTTTTGTCATTAGAGCATAACGCATAATTTCACATCACTAAGTCGACTATGAAACATGATTAGTAATCAAAGCAAAATGTTATTGAATTAAGTCAAATGCCCCAACGAGAATTTGACTTTCCGAAGCATCTCAGGTATTCGACATTCTTTATAAACTAATTCTTTGAAAGTAATAATTTTCAATGAATTTGAAAAGATGTAGAAAACAATAAAGAGATCAAAGTTTTACAAACAAGTTTCGTACTGTAATATGTTCGGAAATTTGAACCTAAGTAGTTCGTGAAACAGTTTATTTTTAGGTTTATTATTTTATAATACTTACTAATCCACTGCAAAAATAATAAACTATTTTTATGAATTGACTTATTTTGCAGATTTTTTCTGCAGAGATAATTTTTTTGCGGGGTCAACTAGACTTTATCTTACCTCTTAGTAGTGAATGTCGTTGCATTATCAGTGTCAAGGAGTGTATGTCTAATGTCCTAATGACAAAATTATATGTTACTAACATACACGTTGCAACCACTCTGCATGACCCATTGTAAAATGTTTATGCGTTTGAAGGATCACGAAAGAATTTATAAGGTTCATAAGAATAGTCAAAACCATTATTTTTTCATTGATGATAAAAATGTTTTGCATTACACTCAAAAAGAGAGATTATTAAAAATCTATAAACGCTCTTCAAATATTTCAGGTAAAATAGTTAACAAACTAGTAAAAGATAAATCAGTTACGAAAATTTACTGTTCAGAAAATAAAAGTTTAAGAACCATTATACAAATTGATTCTGTATTTCTTCGAGAAAGCTTGACTAACCTTTTGTACATTAAGAAATAAAAATATACGTCTTTTAACCCACGTAATATTAGTATTTTTAAAAGACCAAACCTCGCAAGAAAGGCGATATTTCTGTTTTAGCAACAACAAACGTGATAAGAATCTTTCATAGACACAAGTATGACACAAGTAACGGAGTGATGAATTGGGTTTCTCTAAATTTGTGGAACTCCTTTTGTGTTTTCTTAGGAGTAAAAATCTCTTTGGTTTTATTTATTGCTATAAAAGCTCAAGGTTTTTTACAATCCAGCCGAATAAGGATATAGCATATACAAATAAAGTAGTTTAGGATATATACAAGTAAAATTTCATAGAGGGGAAAAATTATAAACAATCCTGAAAATGTAGAGTTAATTTTCCAAGGTTGTTAGAGCATTTTGAAGTAAAAATAAATTAAACTATATTAAAAACGCTTTATTAATAACATCGTTTGTTTTGAATGGTCAACGTAATATATACGTAGTAATGTCATTTTTCTTTAAATAAAAGTTTATCATTCGTTAGTATAGAAGAAAACTTTTTTATAAAAAAAAAATCATTCAAATAATCTAAGAGTCTGCAGTACCTCCGCCATCTTGATTTTTAGTCCCATAAGAACAATGTTAATTATAGGTGTCTTTGAAATATTTTATCTCGATAATCTTGCATCGGATTTGCATAAAACTTGAATATGTTCCCCATAATGGTGTGGCGGTTCATATGACATGGATAATTTTTTTTAATAAACCTCCTAAAAATGGTGTTAATATACATTGTTTCTTTATTCTTTATTCGAATGGATAACTTTTTAAATTAATTTTCTATCACGTCAAATGAAGAACACTATGGTAACATTTAAAATTACATCAAGTTTGTAATTTTCAAGACGAAAAACAAACTTTCAGTCGTGTTTCAAATTTAACATTTTGTTCTTATCGGACAAAATACCGAAATGGCGAAGGTACTGCAGACTCTTAATGCAATTGGAATCTGTCAATGTATCCTAGAACGTAATTATAGGCCTATTAATGCAAATACAATTAAAAACATTTAATTAGATCATGCATACAAATCGATATGTTTCAGTCCCCTTTTATGAATTACGTTAAGTTTAAGGAGTTTAGTTTGTAATAATTTTTCTTTCACAGCACACGACAACAAAAAATTTAAATTAACGGCCAGCCATTTTATTCATTAAACCAAGCCTGATATCGAAAAGAGGTGAACTATATGAGATGACTCATATATGATATATTTAACTACATTTAATTAAAACAGTTATGATTCGTAATATGACGTTAGACATCGCATGTTGCAAAAGCTGTCATGCCAAAACTCTTCCTTCACGTCAGCTTTTGAGAGCGGCTTCAAAACATCAAACTAGTTAACAAGTCTCAGGTTAAAAATGAACTACTCGCATTATGTCAACTGGCAAAAATAATGAATGTGTTAATACAAATGGAAATATAGTCTTCGTCGTGTGTTTAATGTTATTTCATACTTATTGTATGTCCTTCATATTCTTTACCACTGCAAATACATATTGTAAATAAAAAAGTTTTAAGCTTCGTGGTAGAATCTTGTAATTCGATCACAAAATAACAACGTTAAAACTAAGGTTAAAATTACACTTTGTTTTTAAAAATAAATAAGGGCTCTATCCCAGTGGCTCTGGAAGTTCCCATGTTATTGTTATGAAAATAGGTCCAGTAAGACGGTCATAAATGATTTTGTTAGATAAATATTTAGTTGAACAATTATTTTACAGTTGGCAGTATCCAATGGACTCAGTAATATGAACAAATCACTGACTGTACGCTTGCTTTACATTTTTAACTGTACTAGAGATCGCCTCCTGATCGAAATTCGATCAAAATTTCAGTTGTTCTGGACCCAAGAAATTAAAAAACATTTTATAACTGAAACATCTGTTCTTCCTGTTTTTCTAGCAGTTGTTTTTACAACAGCTGTCTAATGATTTATTCAATTCTCCTTTCTCCATAAGATTAACATTGGAATTTTGAAAGCCTGTGGGGCGTAGCCCTGTAGTCCGATGTGAATTAGAATGTGTTTCTGCTCATCTACAGGACTATACCTTTCTAACGGTATGCGCGGATTTATCCTACGATGCCCACGAGCTGAGAAAAAAGGAGGAAATGAAACATGCTTGCGTATTAATATATAGATGTGGATTCGAGTGAGTGGAGCGAACAAACTCTTACCAGGGGCAGATGAGCGAAGCGAAACATTTGTAATATAGCCTAAATCTTTAGTACTTAGCGAAGCATGGGGTAGCAACTGGTATTTCAGTAAAAAAATAAAATAACAATCAAGCAAAATCTGATGAAAAGTTATAACGCGTTTTGAATTTACATGGACATGAGGGAATTCCAGCAAAGGCCTGTAAAAGTCATAAAAGCGACCAGCTGACCGCAGGAACGGACCATATGTTGCCGCCAACGGCCGGCTCTGGGCTGAACATTCATGTTTATTTCACCCAGTTATTTTTGGATCACTCATATCAAATTGTAATGCATTACTAATGCGAAAATGCTGATAAAACATTGATTTAGAAATAAAGTTTTGACAAAAAAGTTTATTTTAAAAGAACCTTATATTAGTAGGTCAGTTATTGAAAGTCGGCAGATTATATTGTAGGAATACATTTTTCAAACATGTAATGAAAACTCCATAGTAAGACTGGTTTGCTGTGATTTTTGCCTTAACAACTAAAAGTAGCATTTGAGAGATTAATATTATAACCTTAGATTTGAAAGGTTACCATAGCTAAACCATTCGGTATATTAAATTATATTATCGTTATAGACAATTCTAACTTATATCTTCTTCCATTTAATATAAAACGAAAAAGCGGCTTCAGGCTGATTCAGGTATCAGGTATCAGGTACCAGGCTGCCAGGCACCAGGTACCAGGCAGGTACCCGTTCAGGTATCAGGATGAACAGGTATTCAGGCTGATTTGTTTTACAGGGAAACATTAATAACCACCTAAACCTTTTAAATTCAATTCCAATTTGATTTACATTCCAAATTGACACCCCGATCCCGTACAGCGCCGATGGCGGTCACATTAGCGAGCACGCACGGCTGCCCGGCTTGTTATTTTGAGATCAATTGTCGCTTACAGGTCCCAGCTGCCATCCAAACGCACCACTGCCCTCCATATCTCTACACGCACAGTCACTGCCATTTATTACTTTCGCTGAAATTCGTTTGGTCATTCAGCGATATTGAATGTGGAAAAACTATTCTTTCCCATGATGTAAAGGTTTCCCTTTAACTATTTCTACTAGGGGGCCCTTGCGCAAATTGTGCATTTTGTAACATTTATATTTTGCAGTTTAGCCACTACCCTCTATATCTCTTCACGCACAGTCACTGCCATTGATTACTTTTGCTGAAATTCGTTTGGTCATTCAGCGATATTATATGTGGAAGAGATATTTTCTTTGTAGTTTTGTGACAGTAACAACATCAACGTATAAAAAGATTATTAACGTTTCAAAGTCTGGGATTTTATTCCGTCTTAAAGTGACAGGTTCGTTTGATGATTTCTATATTAAATTTTTTAAAGTAACTTTTACATTTATTTATTGATTTCAATGGTTTTGATGTCATTGGCTGGAGCTTGGCTTGAAGTTGTTTATAAAGTAAATTGGTTAATATCCATCCAAACAGAAGGGGCTTACATAACTTTTAAGTTTGTTATTCCCCATTTGATCAACATGGGCAAAGAAATTGATTAATTTTCAAGTTTAGCAGTTGTAATGAGTTGCGGTACTCTAGTGAGAGCATGCTTCTATTCATTGTTAAGATAGCAAGGGGAGGTTGAACTGTATTAAGAGAGCGTTAACAGTAACATACACCGTACATTATTTTTCATCAATATTTAAATTAATGGGTAAAATATTTGAATTAAACTCTATTTAAAGCAACGGGTACACAAGTTCGTATTTAATAAGCGAAATTTTTAATGTGAAAGGAACTCCTAAACAGTTTTAAGCCGATTTTAATGATTTCGGTGTCATTAAATAGAGCTTGGAGATCAGTTGTTCTAAAGTAAATAGGTAAATATCCATCCGAGTGCTTAATTTTCGATATTTACCAACATTGACATTATCATGAGTGATTAAATAAATTTAGTTTTAAGATTAACAAACGTAGAGACACACACTTGTAAGTAAACACAGTACACCAATAAGAGGCTATGTTAAACTATAGATTATTCAGTGGTATAATACAGTGTTATAAACGACCTGCATTAAAATTACGTTATATCAGTCAAAAGGTTAAAATTGTTATCAATATACAAATTAAATTTCTAGATTTCAAACAATAGGTACACTATTATATTTATTTCCTATTCCATTCCTATGATCTCTTCTATTTCCTCCACTTAAGACGAAATCACATTTATGATAACTAATTGAGACGTCGTGAACTTTTTTTAACAGTAAAGGACGATTTCGTCAATTATTTTTTATATCATAAACTACTATGAACTGCTGGCTGTTTCCCATCACGGCTTCCCCCGTGATTGAATTTATTTTATAAGTAATTTAGATCGTTCGCTATGCTCACTCGCTGTCACGCTCACCTTATATAAGAAATCGCTGGACTACCTAAAAATAGAACTTTTCATTGAATTTGATTGTAAGCAACCAATAAAAATAGATAAAATAGAGATTTTCTGATTTTTTTACAAACTATTGTATGCCCTCTAGGTCAGAGTCCTTTGGACAGATTTGCACCAAACTTCACACAAACGATTATTGAATAATTCTTAATAATGCCTGAAAGTTTCATTACGATCTGTAGAGCGGTTTCGGAGTAGGATACATAAGTTATATACATACATATACTTCCTCTTTTATAGATGTAGATGAAACTTAAAACATAAAAAGTTAACTTTCACATTAAAACTAATTTTCTTTCATTTTGAAGCATATCTCGCAGGCGTAGTAATCTGTAATATTATGAGAGGGGGTCGAATTATAAAACAGAAATTGCAAGTTCGTTAGCGGGTTGACACGTTTCTCGATCCCTAGCGCGAGCTAGCCCTGCTCATTTGTATTCCCTTCATGGCTGGGGGATTTACTTAAGTTCATCGGGACAAACTGAATTTCAACTAACTAAAAATTATTCTCACTGAAAAAATATGTTTGTGCGAGATAAATATGAAAGTTACTAAAAATTTATTTGACTGTACTGTCTTAACATGAAATACATAATAAACTGTATTTTTATCTATATTTTAATAGGCAAGCACTAAACTCTTCCTCGTTTGCCTATCTTGTGTCGGCACCAGGACTACGCCCTAGAAGCTTTAAATACTCATCCTATGGAAGAACGATAATCAACTGAATCATTATATTTCAGTGGTTAACAAAAAAGTATGAACATGTTTCAGTTATATTAATTAGCTTTTTCCCGCGGCTTCACCCGCGATACTCGCTGTGAGGTTTAGCTTGTTTGCTACGTTTACTCGCCGTTATGCTCGACCACTATCAGGTTTAGCTTGTTCGCTGCGCTCACTCTTCATCATGCTTACCCACCATCAAGTTTATCTCGTTATTGGAAATTTTCATCGAATTTGCTTCTTAGCAACCAATAAAAAAATTGAAAAGATTTTCAAATTTGTTATACGAATTTTTTATCTTCTGTAAAAAATAATTCTTTTTTAAATAAAAATTATCCTATATTACTTCTAGTACCTCCCACAATATGTGTACAAAGTTTCATGATGATTCGTAGAGTAGTTTTTGCGTGAAAGCGTAACAAATATCCACGCTTTCACATTTATAATATTAGTAAGGATTGATTGGGTACAAATCAACTAAGATAAATTGACCAAAATTGTTTTAGTAAAATTTTGACCGTTGGGCTACATCTAGTTATTGTTCAATAATTTTAAAAACAGTACATTAGACTAATATATTTTACAAAATTTAATTCACATCACACAAAAAAAAACTGAAGAAGTTAAATAATCTAATAATTGATTTATTTTGTAAAACATAAATTGGAATCTTTTACTTTAATTTAGAACAACCATTATGTAAGGGTGTATGAGTTGGAATGCATATTCTAGTGTTGTATATGTTAAAACGAAAACTTCAATAACAAGCAAACAAGTAAAATACTTGGGAATCTAAAGTTACTTGGAACTACGGAGCTTTTGAAGCAATTAATTATTAATAATAGTGTGACTAAAAATTAATAATATCGAGGAAAACGCGCGTTAAGTAGCTGCAAGTGGCGGGGCCGGGGGCTGGTCAAAACGGGTGATTTGTCAAAATGAGAGATGGCTCTGTCGAGATGCGGCACGTCCGGTGACACGAGGCTATAAATACAGGGCTGATAGTGAAGAAGCTGGGACATGTGCGGTGGTCAAGTTGGTAGGCCTGGCCTGGTCGTTTTGTTGGGGGTGGGTTGGTACACCTGGGATAGGTATTGTGAACAACGAGGATAAAAAGATAAAGAGTGCTCATCACATGTTTATTTTGTGTCCCTTTTCGATTTGCTCCATTTTACCCATAATTCCCACCGTTTCCTTGGCAACCATCCCACACTTTACTCTCGTTTCCTTGGTTACTAGTTTTAGCTATTCTGAATGGTTCCTATAAGCTTCAAAAATTACTGATGATAGTCTTAAAACATATGTTTATTT
The DNA here is from genome assembly GCA_030545055.2 of Neoaliturus tenellus. Classification (NCBI taxonomy): domain Eukaryota; kingdom Metazoa; phylum Arthropoda; class Insecta; order Hemiptera; family Cicadellidae; genus Neoaliturus; species Neoaliturus tenellus. Next base: position 42,636,051 of record CM061532.1, on the reverse strand, counting down.
GTTGTTTTTAAATTAGTTTGATTTGATGGTCTGTGAGCCGGCTATTGAAGTTGGTTACCATAGAAACGTCGGATGGGTGTGGGTAAAATGGTAAATTACTGTTGGGAAAGTGTAAACAAAGGACTGGTTACCAAGGAAACGGCGGTAATCATGGGTAACATGGCGCCAGTCAAAACGGGCTAGTTTTCCCTATCTGGTGAGCATTCTAAATCTATCAATAGGTAGTTTAAAGCCAAGTATGAATGAGAGATGAGTGTAGGATGATTGTGGCGCGATCTTGTAGTCTTGTTACTGACTAAGGCCGACATTCTCCTTAGACAGGACTGTTAATTAATAGCTCAACAGCCAATGGTGTCTAGGGACCTACAGTTTAACGTGGGATCCGAACCACAATTTCAACCTCCCATATACGAATTGGTCTAATCATGAGGATGGTCTTTATGGATGAACTAATGTTCACTAGTGCGGACGTTAATCCCCACCAGGGAATATCGCTTCCACAAGCCATCGCTTATAACCATCCACAATTCGAGACCTCCAAGTAGCTGGATTACAGGATGTCGCCACCGTCCCAGTCATCCCTCGTTGGTTGGTACACCTGGAATAGGTATTGCGAAAAAAAGTCTGACAGGTATACCAATACCTCGTACAGGAATAAAAGAGTAACTGTATCACCAAAACCTGTTATAAGAATAGGGAATACAGTTGGTACATTTTTAGAGGAATTCATTGGGAATATTGTTGGTGAAACTGGTAGAGGAGTCGAATAAAGTTGGTACTTCTAGTAGAGGAATTAAAATTAACACTGGTGCAAATGACAGAGGAATTATCTAGGGGCAGCTTTATCAAAACTAGTATACGAATTAAAAAAAAAAATAAATTTCGTATCGACGACATGATTGGGAATTAATTTGATACAACTGGCAAAGAAATTTAGAACTAAGTTGGCACAACTGGTAGGGGAATTAAAACATTGGTATACCTGGTATGTACGATGGGAGCGATGTTGGTACACCTGATATGTACGTTGGGGGAGTCGTTGGTATACCTGTTACAGGAATTGAAAATATAATTGGTAAACTGTAGGCCTAGTGAATATTGGGGGATAACCTGGAATTGGGAAAGAAATTGTTAAGCCTGAAAAATGTTTTGGGAGTGCTGTCTGACGATGGGATCAATGTTAATCACTTCTGAAGAAAGTTGCTTTTCATCAACGTTACTTGAATTCAGCAATGTTTATTATGTCACGTTAGTGAAAACTGAACAGCGTAAACTGTTACTAAGTAACAGTGATATATTTTTTATCAACTACTGTTACTAAGTAACCGAAAATCTAACTGTTATTATCAGGTAATGAATTGAACAGTTTAATCACTCAGTTACATCTACAGTGTATATTGAAAAATTAAGTTGTTATTCATGACCTACTGAATGGGGATAACTTTAGTATCATGATGTATGTATCGTTTATTGTGTAATATTCATAAACCATTTTTAACGGTGGTAAGTAGCATATAAATTGTTGACAATATTAATGAGAGATTTTACGTAAATTTCATTGATTTGCATCCAAAATCTTTTGTGAGACCGTAATAACCAACAAAACCCAAAATAGGCTGAAGGTGTGAATGTTATCGTCCAAGGGGCATTGTGTGTTACAACACAGTTTTTTTTCTATAAGAGTGGGCAACTTCTGGTCTGGAGATCCCCGAGGGGAAGGCCGTTTATTATTCAAGAAAAGGCCCAACTTTGGGCAAGCCTTAGTCCTGCACGATCCGAGTGATAAACTGGTAAAATTTCTTACCAAAGTATCTGATATAAAATTTTGAAAAATAAATTTAGTATATTATTATTATTGGATTTTAGTTGTATAGAATACACTCGCCTACGGCTCGATGGGGGCTCCGCCCCCATGCCCCCTTTATAGTTCTCTCTGATTAGTTAAAGTTTTAAACTTAATATCAAACACATAGCAAAGCTAAGCACTCGAAGATAGTCTAAGCAGCTAGAGATACGCCAATATGTTTCATGCTTGAATTTTTTGCTGGTGTCAAAATATGTCTCTTAAAAGACCCGCTTCTTACATGTTACCATCAGATTGGAAGTTAAAACTCAAGAAGAATCATCTATGGTGGGGGGTTTTAAAAATATTTTATAAAATCTCCTAATTCGTTCATAATTTATAAAGTCTCAAGGGTTACCAATCACAATTTAAATCGTTAAAATCGACCTTGAGAATTGGCTTCAGATTCGTCAAAATGTTAAGTCCAAAAATGTAGTTCATTTCAAGATACGTTTGATAAAAGACCAAGTTTATTCCCTATTACTAAAAGTTTTATTGTTCAAACTTAAATTAGAAAAACCGTCATATCATAATAAGGGGCAATTAATCCAAAGGTAAAATTGAAATTGACATTTTTAAAGTACTCCCCCTTTTTAAGTGCGAAGGGGGTGATAAGCTACAAAATCTTAAAGCTCCGGGCTTGTAGAGCATCTAAAAATAATATAACCCTGACAAAACATATATCATTTTATCAGTAAATTTACAGGGTCAAACAAAATCACAAAAAAACTATAAATGAAAAATGTTAATAATTTCGTATTTTCAAATTTTTTTACAATCTTAGACTGGAAGTGGCCAATAACTGCTTTTATAGTAAGACCTAGATATGGTCATAATGTATACTAAATTTGTGGCATGTATGTGCCATAATAGTAAATAAAAAATATTTAAATAGAGCAATTGTTGTGAAAGAATTTAGATATCGTGAAAGTACGCCTCTTGTTAAGGGTGAAGGGGGGATATACTCAAAAATCGCAAAGGACCAAACTTGTAGAGCGTCTGAAGTGGAATATAATACTGGCAAAACATACATAAATTTTTCTGTATATTTGGCAGAATACAGTAATTTACAAACACTTATAATGGAAAATGTTAATAATTACGTGATTTTTCATTTTTTTGGGAATTAACTATGATTTAAATTGACCAACTGCTGCTATCATAGTAAAAATAGTTGGGTCTATAATATGTACAAAGTTTCAGCCATATGTGTTTCATAATGGAAAATAAAATTTTTTAGATAAACACATTTTTATGAAAAAATGTAGAAATTGTGAAAGTACTTTTTTAGGGGGAAGGGGGTGAGGTACGCCAAAATATGGAATGACCAAACTTGTAGAGCGTCTATGATAGAATATATTAATGGCAAAACAATATATCAATATTTCAGTACATTTACCAGGTTAAAGTGAATAACAAACAATTTACATGAAAAACTGTTAAGAATTTTGTGTTTTTACAGCTTTTTTGGGATAAACCTCGACAGATATTGGCAAAAAGCTACTACTATAGAAAGAACCTGTTGAGTTCATAATAGAAATAGAAATTCATTCATATATGTTACATAATAGTAAATAAAAATAACAAAATAGCGCAATTTTTGCCTAAAGATTTCTTAATTTTGAAAGTACGCCCCCTTTTAAGGGTGAAGGGTGTGAGATACGCCAAAATGTCTAAGTACCAAACTTGTAGAGCGTCTATAATAGTATATATTAATTGCAAATTATATATCGAAATAGCAATATATTTACCAGGTTGAAGTGAATTACTAACACATTATGTGAAAAAATGTTAACAACGTTGGGTATTTACAATTTTTTTTACACTAAACTTAAATTGAAATTGGCAAATAGCTATTAATATAGGACGAACCTGTTGAGGTCACAATATAAATAGAAATTCATGCATTTATGTTACATAATAGTAGATAAAAAATATCAAAATAGCGCAATTTTTTCGAAAAATTTTAGAAATATTGAAAGTACGCCCCTTTTTAAGGGTGAAGGGGGTGAGATACGCCAAAATGTCGCAGGACCAAACTTGTAGAGCATCTATAATAGTATATAGTAATGGCAAAATATATATCGAAATAGCAATATATTTGCCAAGTTAAAGTGAATTACTAACACATTACATGAAAAAATGTAAATAATTTTGTGATTTTACCACTTTTTTGGACTAATCTTCGATTAAAATAGGCAAATAGCTACTAATATAGAAAGAACCTGTTGAGGTCATAATATTAACAGAAATTAATGCATGTGTGTTACATAATAGCTAATAAAGATATTAAAATAGCGTAATTTTTCCTAAAAGTTTTAAAAATTTTCAAAGTAAGCCCCTTTTTAAGGGTGAAGGGGGTGAGATACGGCAAAATTTCATAGGACCAATCTTGTAGAGCGTCTAATTCCCAACCAACGATTTTCCCTCAGATTCGAGGTAGGACCTCTCGTTCAAAAGTTATAGCGAAAATAGTAAAACCTCACATTTTCGGGTTATCGGTTTCCACACTTCGTTATTTTTTTGGGGGGGTTGAAATGGAAAATTGTAGGGTTTCAGACTTTTCCCGGGGGTATCAGATGTTAAGCCACCCGCATGCCAAAAATCAAGTTTCCAGCTCACCCGGAAGTAGTCTAGAATTTGTATGGATGAGTCAGTCAGTGAGTCAGTTACACATGGGGCTGTATATATTATTGATACGGTATATTTATTCAAGGTGTTAAATCTAATCCATAATAATGTAAGTAATTATAATAAGATTGTCCATTAATTTGTACTGTCTGAAAATCGTAATTAAAAAGACAAATAGATTAGTGAATATCCACGAAGTAGCCGGTAAAAAAAATTATAAAGTCACTTGACGATGAAATGTATTCAAAATTTCTTACATTAGCCTATAATAGAATCAAGATATAATAATTTAATCTATTTTGATTAGACCCAGTTAAAAAGTGAAGAAATTAAGTATTCACGAATGGTTTAATAACGTTTAAAATATAATGTGCATAAAAGTAAATAACAAAATTATAAAAACTTTTTGACTAGTTCTATAGTTGAATAGTTCTTTCCATTTTATCAGTTACATTATTTTCAAAACCATGTATTTCTGAAAAAATATGTAAACTGCATAAATTATTGGGGGTACTTTAGACATTTACAGTTGGCACCATTAAATATAACACTCAACATCGCTTAAAGGAATATAGGCCTAATACTCCGCACACAGTAGTCAAGTATGTCACTAAATAGGGCAGCAATATAGAACGCTGGGAGTTTAAACGTTTTGCAGTTGGTATTTATGGGAGCCCGACATGTATTTATAATGAAAGGGATAATAGCTGTGTTATGTAGTCGGAAACCCGGCGGCGAAGAAATAAAACATTAATATCCCGTGGCGGGAATGATTATGTTATGCAGTTGGCAGGGCGCCAACTGGACGCTCGCTAAACAGGTGTGCCAACCCATTGTTTGATGACGTGGAAATACTCTACTTTCTCCCAAACAATTATTAGGGTGCTCTCACGTCAAGGTAGATAAATACCTAGCACTTAATATGTACCAACAAACAAAAAAATATAACGAAATAATATAATTTAATGGAAAATATTTTTGAAACTTAAATCTAAACTCAGCAAATTTTCAAGCTTCAAGTAACCTGACATTAAAAGTTTATCTACTTACTCTTACTTTGCAACCGGACTATTATATTTTTAATGCTCTATACTATTACAACAGCACATTTAATAAAAGAAAGTTCTTCTAAATCTAGTATTAGTAGAGTAACATGTTTTGCGCCTTCGAATAGCTAGATACAACATTTTACTGCAATCATTTTGCCTATCCTTGCGTCTAAATAATGTTTTCTGAAAATCGATGCTCGGTAAAATCCGAAACACCGATAAAACAGCATAATGCTCAGTTAAAATCTCATTGCATCATAGAGTCGGCTTGGAACATCTTTTCAATCTCTTTAGTGGGAAATCTGAAAGAAAGTTTTTAATTTTAATGTTCAAGTCTAAACGTTGTATACACGTTCTTTCTATGTTTCTCTGTTTGTAAATTATACATTTTATAATCAAATTACAGCATCAGAATAAATTATATAAAAAAATTGTCTAAAACACTGGAAATCTTTACTTATTTGTAGAATAACTTTGTGATAGTGTTGAACATTTCAAAGATCTGTTAATGTACCAGCTGTAAAAAAGTGTAGGCTGGTTTTGCGTACTGATAATCTTAATATAGAATTTGACGGAGTAATATTCTTAAAACAAAAATAGCATTTTTGCTCGATTTCAATAAAAAGGAGGTGCACTAGTTTATATTATTATAAGATGACTTTTTTATATCTAAAGAAGAAAACAGTTCGGCTGGCATTAGGCCTACAGAAATTGATCGTTAAACGCCATCGTTGAGAGTGTAAAATAATCTTCCCGATACTGCGCAGCGTTATACTCATTGAAGAACAGTTTTCGAAAATAATATTTCTTTAATAGTTAGTAACCAACGACTGTAAAGATGAAAAAATATCTATTCCATAGGTTACAGCGGGAAAAAACTGGTATTTCTGAACGATGTTTTACAAATGAAGGTCAAAACGCGAATGAAAAAGCCTTCTTTTTATCTGAAAAAGTTACACGTGTTGATTATTAACGTAGCCGATACACAAAAATTTCAATATAACAATAATTTAAAATACATTAACATAAACTTACCTAAAAAAGGTGACAGCTCTTCTAGGAGTTTTGTATCTTCTCCGACAGAATGTAACAAACCAGCTAAACAGCTCAATAGAATAATTACGTAATATTGGAAGTACATTTCAAAATTAACAGTTTTCATAATGTAGCATTGATTCAAAATAAAAAATTGGTTAAATGGGTTGGGCCACATAGTTTTACAAGTGTAAAACATAAATTTTGAAAGTTAAATAACCTGTAAAAAGTTTTGAAATTTATGTTAGAAAAGGTATTTTTATGAACATATCTGGGCAATGTGCCACCTTTAACTTTTTTTACTGCGTGTTTAAAAGTGAAACACGAGTAGCATTAAAATATTCTTTTAACCTTTTATGAAGAAAAATAAATGCTATAATACTGTAAAGTCAAAATTTACCCTTTCTTCCCAGTCATGATTGCGATTTTATGGATTTAACCAAAATTCCGTATTCTGTTTGAATTAGAGCCTATTTAGCAAATGTGTATCGTTGATGGATTTGAACTTTACAATACCGTTACATAACTTATGTAAAACATACTCTCTAAAATTTAATACATAAAAAATACAACATTTACAAATTCAAGCAATAATTTTTAATTAGTGCAAAACATAAAGCGGATTGCAAACAATATACTAAAGACACTTAATTATACAACAGCCTTATACGTTACATGCAGCCTTTGGAAAAACATTCAGCATTCTCTCAAAAGAAAACCGAAACAGCATTTAAAAATAAACATTCTTATTTAAATAATAAACAATTTTGGTTAAAAAAAACGGCGATTACGCAACGTAAAAGAAACAACATATTTAGAATAAAAAACACTCCAAGCGATGAGATCATTAAGTCCTGTCATGTAACAAATTCATAACAGCCTTTACGCAAGCGGCTGAATAATGTATTGCGGTTTTGAATGTGTTACTTCTAAATCGGAACCGGGCAACCTGAGAGGAGGAAATGATCCAAATGCGGAGGTTATTTGTTTAGATTGGCTTCTAGTAAATAGCTCTGTCTGTTTACCGAGTTGCAACGGTACTTCTGCGAAGCGGTGTTGATTGGTGAACACTGACATGAAAGCGATTAGGGATCATCTTTCTTCGAACGTAGAATGGAATATGTGTGTTCAATATTCGTGTGGGATGTGTGTTAAGTTCGTGGCTATTAGGCCTAACTGATCGTTGCTTCGGATGAATAATGCTTCTTGAAACTAGGTGAACCTACTTTTTCTACGTAAGGTATTTTTAGAGTTGATTTTTAGAAATTTCAGGAAATGGCTTGATCCGTGGTGAAGCCTAATAAAGATTATGCACCTGGTATAGGAATCGGGGGTAAAAATCCTACACCTGTAGCTTCTACACTAATATCTAGTAGAGAAATTGGGAACAAAGATGAAACACCAATTTGTTATATTTAAAACTTAAACATATTAAAATTTTGTTAAGTATAAAATAAGACTCATGGGTTGGTTCTCCAAAGGGATTCAAGGAATCAAATTGGGATTTTTAAAAAGTTTTTGTGCCATTAAACATATTTTTAAAATATATATTTCATCTTAATGAGGATTCTGCTTTATTGAGATAGCATTATTATGGCCTGATAGATTTAAAATTAGTCATTCCTAGTTGAAAGGCTGGGTAAAACTGACGTAAGTCTATTAATTTGGAAAATGAATTATTATTGTTTGTTTCCATTGATTTTGGTACACATGTTTTGAGCACCCTACATTAAAAACATACATATCAATTACACGGAAGGCCTATATCGATGGTCGAACAATTTTGAAGCTCCCGAGTGAATTCTCTTCCCCCTCTCAGATTCCACTAATAGACATATTTAGCTTGGCTATTTGTAATCTTACTAAGAATTGAAATTGATTTGAATAGCATATGCCATCACATGTATATATATGTTTGTAATTAAATATAAAAAAAAATCTTTGGATGGATTTTATAAAACGTATTTTGTTAAACATGTTTTAAAATATGAATCAATACAGTATTAGCTTCCTCACCAGCTAAAAGTATAGTTTTTGCCTAAAAGATATAATTAAACATTGAAAAATACATTAATGTAGTTTTTTTCAATAAAAGAACTCTAAAGTTCGTTTATTCATAAAAAAATAATACTATATTTATTTTGTGTTATAATGTACATTGAAAAAGAGTGCAAAGCGGGAGTTCGTATTTAGAGATGGAATTAAGTACCGGAAATTTAAAAAGAAAATCCCAAGGGAGCAATTACCATCTCCGCCTCGAGTGGAGCAGGAGGAACATAACTCACTGAGATAAGTTGATTTGATCTTAACTACCCCATTCGGAAGAGGTTCTAATATCACGTTTGGAACACATGTTTTCTTGAAATTGTCCTGATTTTGACTTAATGACCTTTTTTCAATACATCTTTATAGACACAAATTTTAAATGCAACATTTAACAAGTAAAGCGTTAAAAAAATAAAATATGTTTTGAATCTATTTAAGCTTTTATATTAAAGTTTGACAAGTTAAGTTTTTAAATTCTATTCAGTTAATGATGAAAAATAAATGAATTGGCGAAGAAACGTTCTCCCTCACCCCGATACTTCACTCGCGCAGGATCAAGTATAAAACTCGAATAAGTTTTTAAGAAACAAAGACTATGTAGGAAATGGCTTTTCCAATAAGGATGGCAAAATATATCTAGAAACTACGTGACCCAATTTAAAAATATTAAATTTAAAAAGCTAAAATTAAAGGACAAACTACCAAATAATATTGAACCCCTCTTAAAAATAGGTCTATTTAATACAACCTCTCAATACATCCATTTCCTGGTTATCTTGATATTTATGTTTTACTAAACAAATTGTTGAAGATTTGAGATTTTTTCAGTTGAATAGTGATCATTAAGGGCTCTCCGTTACCTTAGCCTAGCCCTTAGAATATTTCACACAAGATGCAATTTTAAAAAGAAAGGAAGTGTAACAAGATAAAGTCGCCCTCCAAGTTGCAGGATCTCCCGTGGGGCTGAAATCCTTTAAGGTCCAGGCCACTCTCTCACAGGTCAGAACACACTTAATTGGACCAAATAATTTTCGAAATATACAAAATTTCATTTGGTAAAAGATTCTAAACAATTTGGAATAGTTATAATTATTGAGTTTTGACCATCTATATATTAATAGGCAAGCATGTTTTCCTCCATTTTTCTCAGCTCGTTTTTATCGTGGGAGAAATCCGCGCACACCGTTAGAAAGGTATCGTCCTGTAGATGAGCAGAATCCCATTTTAATTCTTTCCGGACCGTATCGTAAAACATTAATATCTAAAATAATCTTCCCATCACACATCTCAAATATAATCGATTATGTTATTTCTGTGTCAGACAAAAGTAAATAAAAGTAACAAATAAACTTAATACTCTCAAAAAAACCTAGCATGCTTATTTTCACTACAAAGGTAAATACAAAGGTGATACAGTGTTACAGCGGGTGCTGAGGTGGTGCTAGGGTGTCACACTAGAGCTCTAGCTTGTCCTACAGTACTACAGCTTGAGCTGGGGTCGTGATAGGGTGCCAAACTAGAGCTCTAGCTGGTACTACAGTTTGTACTGGGGTCGTGATAGGGTGCCAAACTAGAGCTCTAGCTGGTACTACAGTTTGTACTGGGGTCGTGATAGGGTGCCAAACTAGAGCTCTAGCTGGTACTACAGTTTGTACTGGGGTCGTGATAGGGTGCCAAACTAGAGCTCTAGCTGGTACTACAGTTTGTACTGGGGTCGTGATAGGGTGCCAAACTAGAGCTCTAGCTGGTACTACAGTACTACAGCTTGTGTTCAAAAGAGTTAAAGCTTGTCTTCGGGTTGTGCTACGGTGCTAAATTAGAGCTTTAGATGGTACAACTTGTGCTGGGGTCGTGCTAGGGTACCACACTAGAGCTTTAGCTGGTGCTACATTACTACAACTTGTGCTGGGGTCGTGCTAGGGTACCACACTAGATCTCCAGCTGGTGCTACATTACTACAGTTTGTGTTCAATAGAGTTAAAGCTTGTCTTGGGGTGGTGCTATAGTGCTACACTAGAGCTTTAGATTGTACAACTTGTGATGGGGTCATGCATGCTAGGGTACCACACTAGAGCTCTAGCTGGTACTACAATACTTAAGCCTGTGCTGGGGTCGTGCTAGGGTGCCATACTAGAGCTGTAGCTGGTGTTACAGTGATACTGCGGGTGCTGGGGTCGTGATAGGGTGCCACACTAAAGCTGTAGCTGGTGCTACAGTGATACAGCGGGTGCTTAGGCGTGGGGCTTTACCCAGGAAGACGGTGTCCCTGTATGAGGCGCCTGACAAAAGCAACTGCAACACAAGCCCTGGACGTCGCTCCAGCATACACGCACCTGAAACACGCACACAACAACAACATTAGTACGTTCCTGACAAAAGCAACTGCAACACAAGCCCTGGACGTCGCTCCAGCATACACGCACCTGCAACACGCACACACAACAACAACATTAGTACGTTCCTGACCAAAGCAACTGCAACACAAGCCCTGGACGTCGCTCCAGCATACACGCACCTGCAACACGCACACACAACAACAACAGTAGTACGTTCCTGACAAAAGCAACTGCAACACAAGCCCTGGACGTCGCTCCAGCATCCACGCACCTGCAACACGCACACACAACAACAACAGTAGTACGTTCCTGACAAAAGCAACTGCAACACAAGCCCTGGACGTCGCTCCAGCATACACGCACCTGCAACACGCACACACAACAACAACAGTAGTACGTTCCTGACAAAAGCAACTGCAACACAAGCCCTGGACGTCGCTCCAGCATACACGCACCTGCAACACGCACACACAACAACAACAGTAGTACGTTCCTGACAAAAGCAACTGCAACACAAGCCCTGGACGTCGCTCCAGCATACACGCACCTGCAACACGCACACACAACAACAACATTAGTACGTTCCTGACAAAAGCAACTGCAACACAAGCCCTAGACGTCGCTCCAGCATACACGCACCTGCAACACGCACACACAACAACAACAGTAGTACGTTCCTGACAAAAGCAACTGCAACACAAGCCCTGGACGTCGCTCCAGCATACACGCACCTGCAACACGCACACACAACAACATTAGTACATTTTAAGTAGTGTTAAGACATTAAATAACGTAGAGTACTTCTTATAAATACAGGCATAAATGTTACTGACGATAGGCTACGTTATTACAGATTTTTTTCTGTGCAGGAAATATACAGTAGGAGACATAAATCGTGTTTTAAATGTCATTACTCCAGAAGAAAAAAAAATTGTCATAATATGTATAACTCTCACAAAAATGCAAAACTTTACACATTGGAAGAGACTACTCGGGTTTCTATAGATTATGTATTTCATTATATTGTCATTAAAATAGTACTTTTGTGGATCGCCAAAAACGAAGATTCCCTAACATTATTTTAAAATTCCAAGCAACTAAATTTAAGAATCTGGCCCGTCACGTGTTTTAATCAAATTAGAAACATGTTTGTAAGCTAGTCAGGACCGAGTCAAAGGGAAAGTGGATCAAGCCGAAGACGTGTTAATCTAGTTAGACCCCAACATGAACCGTGGGGGGATTATACTGACTTGCTTTGACTGGCAAGAAGATGTGTGTCTAGAGAAATAAGCCACATGTATGGTACAGTTACACGGTTATAAAACTGCCAACTCCTGTTCTTTGAAATTTTTTCAGGAGCAATGCCTTTACACACGAGCCAAAATGGTGCTACATTTGCGAAAAGTTAAATACCATAAGATTTTAATTTATAAGGATACGACCACGGATTTTAAAGCTTATATTTTTTTGTGACTTTGAGGTACTTGGGTACCAAGAGTGGTTGAGTGCGACAACTCGCGATCGTCTATTGAAGAAATTTAACATAAAATATTTAATGTAGTTCCATTTTTTAAATAATTTATAAGAACAATCAGACAATATTTGTCAAGCAAAATGTATGCAGCAAAAATGTTGATTATGTTTTTGGTCGAATCAAATGTAATATATCGTTAAGTAAAACTAAGTGTTGTTAGTTATAGAAGTATACACAAAGCATTTGCTAACTGAAAGATACCGAGATAACGTACACGCATCCCAAGATTCCTTACACTTTTCCCGCAATATGATTTCTGTACAGTACATGTATTTTTTCCATTGCCAATTCCCTAATTTCATCTAGCAATCCCTTTTTGACCAACAAGTCATCTTCTGACAATAACATTATATCGCAAGAACTATTGTAAATAAAGGACAGTAATTCACCGCTGAAAAACTATTCAATATTTTGAACTAGAGAGTAACTCTAAAATATTTAACACGATAACCTTTAGGGTATGAGATGACACTAATTTAAAATATATTTAATTTTTCAAACAAAGGGTAGATAATCATTTTGCTCCACATTAATTTTGTGTACATTAATCAAAACAAAAGAGTAGCACTTATTAGTTTATGTAATTTAGATCCTGTACTTAAAATACCCTTATCAGAAAAATAATGGCACTGAAAAATTAGTGAAAGTTCTATAGGAAACATAAAAATAAAACCATAAATCTTTCTGCTTTTTCGGCACATCATGGCGAAAAAAAAACAACTTAATATCAATGGGAGCTCGGGTGCTGAATATTCGGTTTGTCCATTTAAACCAGTGAAAGGCCGGTTCTGACTTGTGATTTAGTGAATGATCATTTTGGGATCCCAGCCACAAGAAAGTGGTTTTGGTTGGGGGGGGGGGGGGGTGTCGGGCGCCGCCGGCGCTCTGGACCATAAACCGTCTACTGTATACTGATTATTTCGTCCTCCGTGAAGAACGTCCTCCGTACCTTTCATACTGTATCCTGACTGTAATGATTATTAGCAGTTCTGGTCTGTTGTTCATTTTTAAAGTCCAGAAAAAGTACTTGAAAATTATGATAGATTTAACTCCCAGAACATCTTGTAAAGGCTTGTTAAAAAATCTTCATATTTTAACTTTGCCCTCCATGTACATTTTTAAATGTTTGTTGCATATGAAGTCTAGTTTTAATATTTTTATGGAAGAGCAACATTTTCACTGTCATGAGACTAGGAATAAAAACGATTTTCAGTTCAGCTATTGCCCACTTTAATATTCTACCACCAATTATAAAGGACATACTCTACTTGATTCGCCTTTCAACTTTACTACATTTGACAAATTTCTAGAAATAATAGAAAACGAGGTGGCCCGTGCGCAAATTGCGCAATTTATGATTCTCTATGAGTGAAACTCACCTATAGTACGTGAATGTTGATAATGAAGTGACAGAGATCTATTTTTGTTTACTATCTGGCTTTTAAAATTCATCTGAAGGTAATCAGCTGTTAAATTACAATTCACATTAAAGAACTTGCAATAGAAGTTGGTCAACATTTTAAAGCGCCCTCTAGAAATAAATCAAAGGCGAGGTGGGCGAAGCCCGAAACAATATGACCTTTTCAATTACGATTCGTCACTGCGGTATACCCTAAGCTTTAAAATGACACCTCAATCTTAAAAATAGGTTCAGTAGGTCGAGAGAAAAAGGGACGTAACAGACGAAACCCTTATAGAAATAAGAAGATAGATACTGATATTACTTACCAAAACGTTTTACTGATTAAAGTAAATAAACTCAAATAGAAAATCTATTTTTTCATATTTGCTTGTATCGTAATTCGTTACGATGGAGTAAAAATGATCAATTTCTATGGAAACAGTTCTTTAAATTTAGATTTTCACATAGAGTACAACTCCGGCACACCGAATTGCTAGTGACTCTCAGCAAGTGTAACTGATAAAATATGAAGTTATCGAACTGTAATAGGAAAGCATTGAAGTCGTTAAATATGATCAAATGAGTTTATGAAATGGCTCTCTTGTGTGCATTTTCCCTCTTCAAATCTGTAATCTTTGTGTATGACACACTTACTAATATTCTTAAAATAATCGGTTTTATCTATAGAAAATAAAATCGAACGTTCCGATAATTTTTTACTGTTTTTGGAAATTCTATAAGGTGAAATTTTCCAAAATCAAGAAGATTTAACCAACAGTAAAAATATATATTTTATGTAACGCTTTAATATAGTTGAAACTGCACTAAATTAAGAGTAAAATTAAAACTTTTCATCAATTTTCAAATCTGTCCCACCTTTAATTTTTATTTGGTGAACTTACAAAAACTTGATCATAAATTTTTGATGTAGTAAAATTAGCTTAAACATTTCAGGAAGAGTTCCAACATCATAAAGTTAGACTGTGAATCATAATAATGGGGTTTTAATAGAGCTCTTAAAAACGACTTAGCGGCCTTGAGGAATAATTAATTGACAAGTTGGTAGTTATTTCGTGATGGCTTTCGGCGCCAATACTACATAAACTACATTAAGGAGTTAGTACAACTAAGGCAATCATCGCTATGTAAGGTGCTCTGAATATTTCATGTATAAAGTCATAGTATAAAGCACTTTATTGGAAAATAATTTACATTTAACTGTAAATCTATGATTGGCAGTAGAGGTCGACTAAAATGTTGTTGCATTACGACCCAAGAAATTTGATTTAATGGATGTGTTTTTACATATTTGTCATTATTAAGGTATATACTGTAGTTATGAGTTATTTTTAATTTTTTTATTCAAATTATTTTAAGCTGCATGCTATTGTTTTACAAACTACCATACGGAGGATTGTAGTTTTCTAATGGTGATTTAAATCACAAGTACATTTTAAACGTATATAATTTTTGAAAAAGTAAAATAAATGACTTTTGATTATTTAAAGTGCACTGGACGTTTTAAGACTAATAGTTTTATGTTATGTTTAAAACTATTGTGCCAGACAAACTAAAATTATCTGAATTTCAAAATTTATTATGTTGCAAATTATTGCATAACGTTTACAAGTATCGAAATTCTAAACTTCTGTGTTTTGGAAATACACGGCAAATTCTAGATTCACGGCAATTTAATTTGTTTATGTTCATCGTACTTTGATATTATCTATACTGTATATTAATAAGCAAGCATGTTTCATTTCCTCCATTTGTCTCAGCTTGTGTGCATCGTAGGAGAAATCCACGCTTACAGTTAAAAAAATAGTAGTGTCCTGTTGGTGAGCAGAATCTCATTCTAATTCACATCGGACCTATGCCCCACAGGTTTTCATAGTTTCCAATGTTAACCTTATAGGGGAAGGATAATTGATTGAATCATTATTGACAGCTGTTGTAAAAACAACTGTAGAAAAACAGGAAGAACCTCAGTATCAGTTATAAAATGTTTTTAAACTTCTTGGGTCCAGATTAACTCAAACTTTGGTCGAATTTCGATCAGGAGGCAATCTCTAGTTTATATTATATATCTACATTTTCTGTATCTGCTGTGAAGCGTAGGGAATAAATTTAAAAGTTCAATATATAATATCTAGTAAAGAGAATGTAATGAGGACGTATACAAACTTAAAGTGAGTTAATTGACATGTTAACATGGCGTTGGTGATAGACTAAGGTTTAATCTAGGAGCTTTGGGAGGGCTATAATGATAGAAGAGAATGTTAAAGGTCAAAGAGATTAGGAAGCGTCTTAATATCATTGTTTTGATTGATGTCGTCTGAGCAGAGGATAAAAATATCGGAGTCAATCATTTTGGCAAATTTCCCCAACAAGGAGGTATTATGGGAGTCACATATAGACATAGGATGGATGAAAAACTTTTGTTTTATGTTCCCCAAATTCGTGAAATAGAAATTTGCTGCATATTTTCCATAGTTGCCGGTACCAGTTAACTATGTACACATTCTTAGATTTATATTTTTCTGATAGAGGCGTAGGACACTAAAAAAATCATGAGTATTTGGTTTTTTTCGTTTTCAAGAGATAGAATACCAAACACTACAATTGTTATTTAGCTTGGTGTGTTGTAAATAATAAATAAGCTATTGATAATCTTAACCGTAGTAAAAAAACATATCCTGCAATTTTATGCTTTTTCTAAATAACATAACTTTTTCTTTTGTTTCAAAGAGAATCTCTAGGTGTGCATGTCTGATGTGAAGAGTGTACACAAAATAAACGTTCGGTTTACACTTAAATGATTTTATTTTAACTACATAATTTAAAGGCGATTTTTAACGAAAAATATTGGTATGTAGCTTAGGCAAACATATAATGAAGACCTGTTTTATGTAATAAGCGAAATATATTTTTTACAAAGGATTTAAATAATCAAGTATAATTAATTATCTTTGATATATTTAACTAAGTCATACGTTTTTACGTTTGAGTTACCTTGTTGTAACAACAGATTGAGTTATGTGAGCGGGAGTCCCTTGGCTTATTGCCTATGGCCGACTTATGTTTCCTCCGCACATCTTGTCTCATTCAGAAAGTCCTGGAAGAGGGGAGACCTGAATACCTCAGAGAAAGGCTGAAAACCCGCTCTGAGGTACGTTCCCGCTGCACTAGGCAGGACACCATGCTTGAGTTGCCTCGTGTGCGCTGTGAAGGGGATAGGAGGGGGTTTTCATATTTTGCCCCAAAAACATTAAATATGCTGTTGTCCAGGTTGGGGAGTGGCCTGAGTGCAAATGAATTTAAGAGGGCACTTCTTGACTTGTTGTACAAAGAGGGCACTTTTTATAAAAATTAACTTTGTTTTCACCTGAAACTCACTTTATTTTATTTATTATAAGTTTGTATTTATGACACATTATGTTTAGATTATAATTTTAAATTTTGTACAAATATGACTCGAGTTGTTTTGAAAAACATGTATCATGAAAAACGCTCTAAATAAAAGACAATTTTATTTATTTATTTATTTATTTATATAGACTCTTGTAACGTGTACGTTTTCACGCCATTCATACGAATGCTGATAGAATCATTTCGGCAAATTGGCAAAATTACACGTAACGACTACTCTTCAAATTACGTTATATTCTTCGTAGTAAGGTCACTGGTAAAAGTGTTTGCTTGTCTTTTTTATTGATGGTGGTCATCCACATTTTCTACACACAAAAAATGTCTATGAATATTTATTTAGATCTTGTACTAAAATTACCAAGACAGAATACAACTAAAAGATTTATGAGAATGATGGATCATTATTTTGTACTATAAACACAGTCTACAGAAATTTTGTAATCTACATAACTGATATATTTATCTAGATCTCGCTTATTTATTTTATAACTCATACCTAGTTAATGAGAAATGTTTTTAACAATAACAATCAACAATGAAAGAGCAATAATTTAGGTCAATAGAACAGTGACAGCAAAAGGTTGACAATGGATTCTGTGAATTTTGCTGTGTTTGAGTTTAAAAAATGAGTAATATAATGTGGTCAAACTTTATGTACACCCAGTATACAGTACGGACATAGACAGGCCCACCATTGTTGCCCGAGCGACTGCCCTGATTATGTTGTTTGTGTGTCCAAACTTTGTCAGTACACAAATAAAATTGGGACCGAGGCAAATGATCTCACTGTTTGACTTGCAACCACTTCGTTCGTCAATATTCCTCTTTATTTTAAAACTATTGATTAAGTCATTGGTACATAAATGTGTTAGAAAATTTCAGGTAAAATCTTTTTTTAAATATCGTCAATATAGTGTTTTCACTATTTACCCGAATTAAGTGGGAATACCAAATCCTCCAAGAGTGTTTTTTTTTTTTGAAAAAATTTATGAAAATACTGTTCATAGGTTGAACAAAAGGGGTATTTTTTGCTTTGTAAAGTAAAACTATTATTTCTATCCTTGTAATATACAAACACGACATCAAAAGATATTTTGGTGAAATTTATTATTTTTGTTAATGTGTTGTACTTTCTCTCCTCGTAATAAAACCCCAACATCGTTTTCGTCAGAACAATTTTCTTACTTTCTTACTTTATTTTAAAAACATTATTGCTCTTTTTTGTGTTACTGAAAATTATTCTATTAAGAGTAATTACGGCGATGCAGGGAGTAGTTATATTTTATGCGCTGTTAAAGTTGCTAATGTCAAGGCTTAACCATAAATTGCGGGATTGGCACAATGAAATCATTAAATCTTATTTTGTTCTTTAATGATTTGTTTAAACCTGAGAATATGCGTTATTAAACACCAAGTAGTATTGCATAATGATGTTAATGCAATTAACTTATATAAATATATAAATATATATATATGTATATATATATATATATATATATATTTATTTATATGATGGGTTGTATAAAGACAATATTAATCTACACGAATATGCAGTATAAAGTAGTTCTTAAAGGATGCGTAATTTTATTTTATCTGACGCACAGTTATTACTTGAACAATTCTGTAATAACAGTTAGTTTATAAAATAAATAAATAAAATTTAAAATTATTTTTTACAAGGCAACATTTTGACTAAGTTCTAAATAATTTTTTACGTAGTTACTAGAGAAGCATAAAAACAAAGTCCTTTCATTCTAATAAGAATGACAATATGTACCTGAAGAAATATAATTTAAACCTTTTTTATTACTGATTTAAATATTGAGTTATTGGTTTATATAGAGACTATTTTGTAATCTATATAGTAACTTAACTGTTTTTTATAATACAGTAGATAAGTTGTGAAAAATCGAGGCAACACCAATCATAAACGAAGATCACTGAACTTTATTTCAAGATATATCATAAACTGTTTTTGTGCAATAGTCTCTACAAGTATCTGAGCATTTGTGTATCGTGGACAAAGTTGTATTCATTTTCTTCCATCCACCCAGTAAACAATGTCAATGAAGACATTGACTTATAAAAGCGTTTGGCCTGGTTTCTCTGTTGTGTACTGAGAACGTTTAAGGACAAAGCCCCATAACCCAACCCAGCAGACACCCCGTCACACTTTAGTGACCCACTTGATGTTGAAAACCCTTATAAGTTTACTTTTATAATAATCACTTGAAAAAGAAATAAACTATATGATCTACCCTTAACATATTCTTTGACAAGGTAGCAACGGAATCATAAACCTTACTAAGTGTTTAAATTGTTCCGGTTTAACAAATTAAAGATAAACAGACAATTAATTAAATTTTACGACTTCTTGTTTTAGATTTTAGCAATGATGAAAGTTGTGTGAATTCTGATGCACATTGGGAGGTTGTCACAAAACACAATGTCTTTCACAAGTTGTGAAAAAGATAAATTTCACAGCTAACTTAGATGTTTGGGACACTCGATTAGGATGACCTTTCCTTTTAAGATAGCAAAATGTATGTGATCATTAGGGGAAAAGCTGTAATACATAAAAAAAAACTACTGCCAAATAGAAAAAAAAACTAATTGAGTTAAAATAATAAGTAGGCCTATTATAGTGTAAAACTTTAAATTAATGAGCGAAACAACTATTATTTGCATATTGTTCCAAGGGGTTTTCCAACAACATTTTGGGTGAGATTTTCGTAGTTTAAAACTTGGTCAAAAGTGGCAGGTGTGTCTTTGCCAGTTAGGAAGTTAAATTAACGGAACTGAAACCACGAAATAGACGGGATTTATGATGACATTTATGAAACGCTCATGCCACATTTTATGCGGTGTTTATGTGTAACGTGTTGTGTGATGCCAGTTACCGTTTAAGATACCAAGCTTGTAATACGAATTTATTTTCTTGTTTGTAATAACATCGCTTAAAGACATTGCAAAAGTGTAAAAAGATATTTTTGATACTGATACTAATATCCAGGTATATAAAAGTAAAAATAAGCGACTGCTTGAAGGAAAACGGAAGTTTTTCTACAAAAATGTGAAAATTTTAAACAAAGCCTCCTCACAAAGACTTAGCTTGCCATTAGCGTCGTGAAATTCAAATATTTTCATCCCCTTCCGCCTACAACTCGTCATCGTTCAAACTGTCCCTACCCACTCCCAAATGTTGGCCGGGAAATCAAATTACATTTAGTCACATAATGATTTAACAACGAATAAAATCTTGGTTTTCTATTTGATGACATTGACGGTTTCATTCACTTTTAGGGCTAAAGAATAAAAGTTTAAATTTAGTATATATTAAGATGAAGTTATTGTACAACTTATGAGATTACATACCGTATTCAACAGTTTATAAAACAATACAATAATGTGATTGCTATAAGTTTAATAACCTATCTAATTCATAAATTGTTATTACTAATTTGTTGGCCTCATTAAGTATTTGTATTCCTATTTGTGATATTACATTATTCATTTTTTCAAGTTCATAATTTATAATACGTTGACTTTTAGTGATACTACTTTAAAGGTAATCGAAATAGTATTTTGCAAGTTAAATTTTGTATATTTAAGTTCACTCTTTAACCTTCAAAATAAAATGTACCCAGGTTCTTTCAAAATGAGGAGCAAACCTCATTCCATTCCGTAAAAACTGTAATGGGTTAGGCAGGATTATTGATTTATATTTTATCACATAAAGCTAGTAGTGACAAACAGGTATTTATTATTTAGTCAAACATAAAGGTCAAACATTAGGTCAAACATAAAATAATCTAATAAATAGTTAGTAATTTAGATACATTTACAAAATGTAAAAACTTTTTGTGTGAGCTTTTATTGTGGAAAACTTTCTTTGGAAGGAATAGCAATGATGGAAGTGGTTTCAAGACAAATATTGAGATCATTTACTTCTGTTCCAGTTTTATTTGTTGACTGACAAAGTTTACACGATGGAACAACATAATCAGAGCAGTCGTTTGGGCTACAATACTTATGATTGCCCTCTACAGTTTTGTATTGTAAAACTGTAACTAGCATTTAAAATAAATCTAATTATATTTTAATAAATAAGAATTGAAGTTGAAAATACGCTTGTTGAATACTATTTAGTGTTGAAAGTTAACCTAGATCAGTTGTAATACCATTAGAGTTTTACATATGTTTTCAAAATAACAATTTTTTAAATAACCACCTATTCATTGCGTGATTAAAGCCATTCTTGTACATGTTGTACAAAGTAGCAATAATTTTCAAAGTAGCAACAAAGTAAAATTTTTAATCCTGTAACTCTAAATCAAATATCTATTGTAAACAAAAAACTTTATACATACAACAACGTAACATACATAAATAAACAACTATAGAGAAAATTCCA
Source organism: Neoaliturus tenellus (assembly GCA_030545055.2). NCBI lineage: Eukaryota > Metazoa > Arthropoda > Insecta > Hemiptera > Cicadellidae > Neoaliturus > Neoaliturus tenellus. The sequence goes on along the minus strand of CM061532.1, from coordinate 42,614,332 downwards.
AGATGTACTGTACACAGTAATGCCGTGCCGCACTGCCATGTTGTTCTATTTCATATTTACATCCATAAAGTAATTAAGGTAAAAAACCATTAGAACCACCACAGTTTTCATGTTAACTGGGTGCACTACTTGTGTGTGTTGCCTCTATCTCTATGATAATGAGTTAACATCATAACCCCCCCTCCCCCCACCAGCCATAAACCCTCTCCCACTCCCCCCCCCCTTATATTCCCCCCACTTTCCCTGTTGTGTTGATGAAACTTTGGCTCATCAATTAGCTTATTGCATTGTCTTTTTCGTCCGTCGATTTCGCTGCCTTCTTGCTATTCAGCTGAATTTTTTCGTCCATTCACCCTTTTAACGTAGCCTTGACTACCTCTCCTTCATAAACTTGCCTTGGTTAAAATCGGTAGATCTCGAATATTACAGTTAGAGTTACAGTTAAAATACATAAACCCTCTTGGATATTGACATTAAAACACTTCTGTGGTTTACCTTATTAAGTCCTTAACAAGCAGCAACAAGCTTTTAGCCAACAAAGTTTGGTTGAAAAAAAGGTAACATTTGATTGTCCAACACTTGAAAATTTTTAAACTTAACGAAACAGCGACAATGCGAAATCAACAGTATTTTTGCTTCACTACTAGTATCGCAACTTTATCATAATAATTTAGAAAAAATAATAAAATTTTAAATGAGATCAATTTATAAATAAAAAAATCTAGACAAACTAAAAACTATTGTATCACGATACCAAAAGCTCGAAAGAATACCTACGTCACCTGACACACCCTTGTTTACCTATAATACGGTTTGGACCGTTCCCTTACAAACGATTAAAATACTGCTGGTTTAAATACAAATTAAATATTAAAAATATATAATTATTAAGACAAACAAATGACATTACGTGCTTTTATATGTATTATTCAAAAGAGTAGCTTTGCTTCGGCAAGGAGGATGGCGTGAGTGTTCATAACAAGTCTCACGCCATGCTTTCAATTGATTTACTCCAAGCCGAGCGGGAGGCCTTTTTAAAACAATGGAGAATCCATACCCATTGGATAAATAACATCCGAACACCTAGGATCTGGCAATATGTGTACCCAACACATGAGTAAGTTAGTTAAAAAACTGTATTTAAAATAAAACATTTAAAATACCTGGAATCCACAAAGCCTTGCCCTTATTTTATAGCTTGATGAATGGAAACCACATGCATATTTTATTTCTTGTTTTCAAGGGAATTTAATTATGGTGGAAAAAGGAATTTATTACAGTTTTTTTCCTATTAATTTGCTAATACCTAAGCTCAGCTGATTGATAACAATGCAGTTTACTCATAAAACATTACATTACAAGTAAATTACAGAAATCGTGATGGCCTGACTAAATTGTCACCTCGTTCAAGGCACTTGACTTCTCTGGATTTCCTTATCCATAGGTTTGTCAAAGATTTACTTTTCTTCTTCCACAGTTCCGGATTTAGAAACTCTAACGGAAAGAGAATGATAAATTCAGTGACGTCCATTGAAAAAAAACCTAATTAAAAAGTTTACTACAATAGTTACAAATAACCCAATTTCTCCAATTCATCTCAAAACATCTTGTTCTGATTAAATTAGAAAAAAATAATTACAGATATAAATTTACTTTTTTTTAACCTAGAACTTTAAAATAACATTTAACAACTAATCAGTTATGCATGGCAAATAACTATCAGAATTAGAGCTACTTAGTTAGTCCTAGCAAAGCCCGCTGTAATGTTAAAGCCAAGCTATCACAGATGACCTGATAATTCAAGGTACACAACAATGCTCCCTTCTCCTCCCCTTTCACTCCACCTCCCCCTCCCCCTCCTACTGTAATCAGTGTACCAATCAACAGTTGCTCTGATATCCGTTCTTCTGTTTGAACAACACTATTCAATTAGTGGCAGTCAAAGTTTTGATGTGTACATAATATTGCTGTTTGGTTTAAATCAGTATTTACTTGGTATTATGTTATCTTATTTTGCAATTAATGTCTGTTAGGTTAAGTTTGCCTATTTAAACAAAAATTTATTTGCAATAAAGAAAATATTTAATGATTCTTTTGGCCTTCGAACGTTCAATTTGATCGTTTTGATAAGGGGCCCATTTTTTTAATCGAGTGAGTCGTGAGTTACATCTCACCAGTTTGCTCCTCACCGACTGGCTCTAGATGGTAAAATTGAAGTTTGTGTTAGCATCCGGTTTCAACCGTCAAAACAATGACATCATTAAATAGTACCAGTTCTATTAATCTAAAGATTTTAAATGAACTGCATTGTTATATTTATAACATAATTACAACCTTTTTTATTTTAAATGTTTAATTACACAATTGTAAGTATCTATATACATTTTAGGCTAATTGACTAAAGTAAACATAACCTAGACGATTTGAAAAGTATGAAAGTTGTTATTGACAAATTTAATTATTTCCTGCTAAGATCGAGATAAAGAAGAAAAATTTTCAACCTCAAGTGAGATTATTTCACCAAAACCACTCACCACCGATTTGTTAGGTGAGTGAAAACGGGTGAGTTGGTGAGATTTTCTGCACAAACTACATTTTTATACATATATGCGACAATGGTGAATAAAACTATTCATTGAAATACTGATGAAAAATTTCAATTACTGGATGCGCAAGCTTTAAAAGACCTTAAAAGTTACATTCATTCTTATTTACCTATAAGGTTGGATGTAAATTTCCGGCGAATAAGCCAACTCACCAACTCCCTACTCACTAGATTGAAAAATTGGACCCAAGGTGTAATTTAGAATTATAACTCATCACCCTGAACAACTCTATTCTTTGATTATTTATTCTCAACTAATTATTCTTGAATATGCCTGTTTTTTAACATAACAAACGATACTGGGTTCAACATTTCGAAATTTAATCTTTAAATACTCATTAAATTTTTAATTTAGTATAGGCTCAGTTTTGTAGGTCCACTTAGTTTGGTTGTTTTATGTTTTGTTCAACAGTTTTCTATTATTCTTCTTTTTTATGAAAAAGTCACAAATTTATTGCAATATCACATGTTCTTTTGTGCGTCATTGTGTTTTGGGAAAGAATTAATCAGAAGAGATGCGATGGGGAAAGTTGACAAAAGGTGTGCTCATTTGGGGAGGGATGTTGTTTTTGTTCCTAGCAAGTCTCATCGTACGCTAACAATAGGCTTTAGGATCACGTGAACACTACCAACACTACGCAAAGATATTTTATCGTGTTACCAACATTATAAAAATAAAATACAACAAATATATACATACTATAAAATGTTTAATAATTACAAATTTCATAATATGTTTATTAGGTTTCATTTTAGGTGAGTAATAGCTTTGACTATACACACTAAAGTGAATAGACTTCTCATAGCATAGGCGCGTTTGAAACCTATTGACGGTGCTGCGATCTCTTGAAGTACAAAGTGACATATGATAGATAAATCAGTTTTAAAATCAGCCACTCTTCTCAACCAAGGATGAAACATTTTAACTGAGAGTTATATTTAGGTTTTGGTAAAGTGTTTTTGCAGCACTGTAGATCCAGCTGAATAATAACAACATCGATTGCAGCAAATCTGGTTCTGCGTACACGAACTTTCCAAGTTTTTGTATCAAACAAAAAGCATTGGATGAGAAGTCTATTCACATTAGTGTACATAGTCAATGGTAATAGTTTTTCCAAAGAGAAGATATCTATAAGTAAAATTATCTCATAGCATTCAAACACAATTGACTTTTCTCACAAAAAAATTCTCTCTCTAAAAGAAATCGTCAGAAGTAGTAAGGAAGGGCCGGTTCTGGCTCATGAGGGGTGTGAGGGGCGTGAATTTCCTAACAGTCCTGTAGACCTATTTTTAACCGGGTTTCGGTGATTTTTGCCTACATTTTGGCAATTTTACAGCACTTTTCGGGGATTCCGAGGCATAAAAACCTGATAGAGGAGGGTGACTGCGCCATGAGGCTTACGAATTTCCTAACAGTCCTACGTAAGGAGTAGTCCCGTGTAAAGGACTATTGTATTTAGATAGTCCCGTGCAAGGACTAGTCCCGCCTGCTATCGTATTTAGATGGTCCTGTGTGTGGGGACTAGTCCTGCGTGGGGAATTTTATATTCTGATGGTCCCGCATGAGGACTAGTCCTGTGCAAGGACTGTTGAATTTAAATAGTCCGGCGTTGGGATTGTTGCATTTTAATGGTCCGGGGACTATCCTGCAAAGTCCTAACACCTAGCAGCTAAGGCTTTGACCTGTGAATAGAGCCTATTAGCCACCAGCTTAGACCTAATGTGTTGGACCTAAGGTCTAAGCCTAAGGCATTACACCTGAGTAGAGAGCCCTAAAACGAAGCAGCTAAGGCTTTGACCTGTGAATAGAGCCTATTAGCTAAGAGCTTAGACCTAATGTGGCACACCTAAGTAAATAGTCCGTTGTGGGGATTGTTGTATTTTAATGGTCCGGGGACTATTGTATTTAAATGGTCCTGCAAAGCCCTAACACCTAGCTGCTGAGGCTTTGACCTGTGAATAGAGCCTATTAGCCACCAGCTTAGACCTAATGTGATGGACCTAAGGTCTAAAACTAAGGCATTACACCTGAGTAGAAAGCCCTATAACCTACCAGGCTTTGAATTGTGAATAGGACCTATTAGCCAACAGCCTGGACCTAATGTGTTGGGACTAAGATGTAAACCTAAGGCCTTACACCTGGGTCCAAAGCCCTAAAACCTAGCAGCTAAGGTTTGGACCTGTGAATAGGACCATTTAGCCAACAGCCTAGACCTATGTGTTGGACCTAAGATGTAAACCTAAGGGCTTACACCTGGTACTTAAGACCAAATGCCTTAGACCAGATTAAATCCTTAGACCAACGATCTAATTCCATAGACCCAAGGCCTTAGACTTAGCTCCTAAAACCTAGCAGCTAAGGCTTTGGCCTGTGAATAGGACCTATTAGCCTTTACCTTAGACCTAATGTGTTGAGCCTAAGATCTAAACCTAAGGCCTTACACCTGAGTCCAAAGCCTTAAAACCTAGCAGCTAAGGCTTTGCCTTGTGCATAGGACCTATTAGCCTTTACATTAGACCTAATGTGTTGAGCCTAAGATATAAATCTAAGGCCTTACAGATGAGTCCAAAGCCCTAAAACCTGGCAGCTAAGGCTTTGGCCTGTGAATAGGACCTATTAGCCTTTACCTTAGACCTAATGTGTTGAGCCTAAGATCTAAACCTAAGGCCTTACACCTGAGTCCAAAGCCCTAAAACCTAGCAGCTAAGGCTTTGCCTTGTGAATAGGGCCTATTATACACCAGCTTAGGCCTTATGTGTTGGACATAAAATTTAACCTAAGGCCTTATACCTAAATCCAAAGCCCTAAAACCTATCATCTAAGGCTTTGACCTGTGAATAGGACCTATTAGCCATTAGCTTAGACCTTATGAGTTGGACCTAAGATCTTAGACTAACTCCTTACACCCGAGTCCAAAACCATAAAACCCAGCAGCTAAGGCTATGACCTGTAATTGGGCCTATTAGCCAACAGCTTAGACCTAATGTGTTGCACATAAGATCTAAACCCAAGGCCTTACACGTAAGTGCAAAGCCCCAAAACCTAGCAGTAAAGGCTATGGCCTGCGAATAGGGCCTATTAGCCACCAGCTTACACCTAATGTGTTGCACCTAAGATCTAAACCTAAGGCCTTACATGTAAGTGCAAAGCCCCAAAACCTAGCAGCCAAGGCTGTGGCCTGTGAATAGGGCCTTTAGCCACCAGCTTACACCTAATCAGTTGCATCTAAGATCTAAACCTAAGGCCTTACACGTAAGTGCAAAGCCCCAAAACCTGGCAGCTAAAGCTTTGACCTGTGAATATCGGCTATAGCCACCAGGTTAGACGTAATGTGTTGGAATTAAGTTTTATACCTAAGGCCTTGCATCTGAGTCCAAAGCTCTAAAACCTAGCAGCTAAGGCTTTGACCTGTGAATAGGGTCTATTAACCACCAGCTTAGATCTAATTTGTTGAAAATATGTTCTAAACCTATAAGGCCTCACAACTGAGTCCCAGACCCTAAAACTTGTCAGCTAAGGCTTTGACCTGTGAATAGGGCCTTTTATCAATCAGCTTAGGCCTAATGTGTTGGACCTAAGATCTAAACCTAAGGTCTTACACATGGTTCCTAAGACCAATTGCCTTGGATCAAATTAAATCCTTAGACCAACGATCTAATTCCTTAGACCCAAGGCCTTAGACTTAGGTTCTAAAACCTAGCAGCTATGGATTTGACCTGTGAATAGTGCCTATTAGCCAACAGCCTAAACCTAATGTGTTGGGACTAAGATGTAAACCCAAATCCTTGCACGTAAGTGCAAAGCCCCAAAACCTAGCAGCTAAGGCTATGGCCTGTGAATAGGGCCTATTAGCCACCAGCTTACACCTAATGTGTTGCACCTAAGATCTAAACCTAAGGCCTTACACGTAAGTGCAAAGCCCCAAAACCTAGCAGCTAAGGCTATGGCCTGTGAATAGGGCCTATTAGCCACCGGCTTACACCTAATGTGTTGCACCTAAGATCTAAACCTAAGGCCTTATACGTAAGTGCAAAGCCCCAAAACCTAGCAGCCAAGGCTATGGCCTGCGAATAGGGCCTATTAGCCACCAGCTTACACCTAATGTGTTGCACCTAATATCTAAACCTAAGGCCTTACATGTAAGTGCAAAGCCCCAAAACCTAGCAGCCAAGGCTATGACCTGTGAATAGGACCTATTAGCCATACCTTAAGACCAAAAACCTTAAACTACACCAATTCCAAGACCTATGATCTAATTCCTTAGACACGAGGCCTTAGACTTAAGACCTAAGACCTAGCAGCTGAAGTGACCTATGAGCCATTAGCCTAGAACTAATGAATTAGACCTAAGATCTAAATCTAAGGCCTTACACTAAGTCTAAAGTCCAAACACCTTAGACTAGACTAATTCCTTAAACCCAAGATCTAATTCCTAAGAACCAAGGCCTTAGACTTAAGACCTAAAAATCAACAAGGGGCCGCGATTCACAGCCCCCCATGAATTGAGCAAACATTAGGAAACGAGGTTCTTTTTTCTTTGAATATGAAATCAAGATCAGAAATGGTTATCAGATTCAGATTGGAGTATTTGAAGACCAACCTCCATCCATCTTACTCAAGACCTAAGGCCCTACCGCATGGACTTGACCCAAGACCTAAGGTTATACACCGTAGTCTAGGCTTTAAGGTTTTTAGACCCAAGACCGAGGTCATAGAGTTAAGACCAGAAAACTTACAAGGGAGTCGCGATTTACGACCCCCCCTGAACGGAACACTGTGGTCTAGAATAAAAGCCTTACACCATGGTCTATTCTTTTAAACTATTAGAACCCGGGACCTAAGGCTCTACACCATGGTCTAGACCCAAGATCTAAGGCCTGGGGTCTAGGCCTTTAGGTTCTTAGCCCCAAGATCTAAGGCCCGTGGTCTAGGCCTTTAGGTTCTTAGACCCAAGACCTAAGGCCCTACATCATGGTCTAGACCCTAAATATAAGGCCTGTGATCTAGGTCTCTTAGGCCCAAGATATAATACCTCACCATTGTCTAGACCCAAGACCTAAGACATGTGGACTAGGCCTTTAGGTTCTTAGACCCAAGCCCTAAGGTCCGTGGTCTAGGCTTTTAGGTTCTTAGACCGAAGATAAGGCCCGTGGACTAGGCCTTTAGGTTCTTTGACCCAAGACCTAAGACCATGCACCGTGTTCTAATACTCGTTTCAAAGGCGGCCAGGCCTCAGGCCCTACCGCATGGGATATACCCAACACCTAAGGATATACACCATGGTCTGGGCTTTTAAGTTCTTAGACCCAAGACCTGAGGCCGTAGAGTTAAGACCTGAAAACTTACAAAGAGGGTCGCGATTCACGACCCCCCTGAACAGACTCTGTGGTCTAAACCTAAGACCTAAAGCCATACACCGTGGTCTAAGCTTTTATGTTCTTATACCCAAGACCTAAGACCCAACACCATGGTCTAGCCCCAAGATCTAAGGCCTGTAGTCTAGGCATTTAGGTTCTCAGCCTCTAAATCTAAGGCCCGTGGTCTATGCCTTTAGGTTCTTATATCCAAGACCTAAGACCGTACATCATGGTCTAGACCCTAAACGTAAGGCCTGTGATCTAGGTCTCTAAGTTCTTAGACCCAAGACCTAAGGCCCTATCACATGGACTAGACCCAACACCTAAGGCTATACACCTTGGACTAGGCTTTTAAGTTCTTAGACCCAAGACCTGAGGCCATAGAGTAAAGACCTGAACACTTACAAGGGGGGTCGCGATTCACGACCCTCCCTGAACAGACACTGTGGTCTAGACCCAAGACCTAAGACCTTACACTGTGGTCTAGACTTTTAGGTTCTCAGACCCAAGACGTAAGGCCATACAGACGTGGGCTAGGCTTTTAAGCTCTTAGATCCAAGACCAAAGGCTTTCCGCATGGACTAGACTCAAGACCTAAAGCCATACACCGTGGTCTACGCTTTTAAGCACTTAGACCCAAGACCTGAGGCCGTAAAGTAAAGACCTGAAAAATTACAAGGGAGTCGCGATTCACGACCCCTAAACAGACACTGTGGTGTAGACCCAAGACCTAAGGCCTTACACCGTGGTCTATACTTTTAAGTACTTAGACTCCAAGACCTAAGGCCATGCACCCTGGTCTAGGTTTTTAAGCTCTTATACCCAAAACCTAAGGGCCTACACCATGCCCTAGGCTTTTAAGCTCTTAGACCAAAGACCTAAAGCGGTCCGCATGGGCTAGACTCCTAAGGCCATACACCGTGGTCTAGGCTTTTGAGTACTTATACCCAAGACCTAAGGCCCTACACCAGGGTCTAGAACCAAGACCTAAGGTCCGTGGTCTAGGCTTTTAGGTTCTTAAAGCCCTACACCAGGGTCTAGAACCAAGACCTAAGGTCCGTGGTCTAGGCTTTTAGGTTCTTATACCCAAGGACTAAGGCCCTACTCCAGGGTCTAGATCCAAGACTTGAGGCCTGTGGGCTAGGCCATTAGGTTCTTAGACTCAAGACCTAAGGACCCACACCATGGTCTAGACCCAAGCCCTAAGGTCATACACCATAATCTAGACCCTAAGACTAAAGGTCTAGTACACCATGGTCTAGTACTCGGCTTTAACCGTGTGCAGTTTCATCCATACCTAGAGGAAAGTCAGCCAACAAGTTCTTCGGCCCAAGACCTAAGACCCACCAGCATGGTCTAGATCCTCAAGCCCTGAGACCGTGGTTTAAGTCCCTAGACCCAATTTCTAATCCACCGTGGTTTAGATCCCCAAAACCTAAAGCTATACACCGTGGTCCTCAGGCTATACACCGAAGTCTTAAGGCTATACACATTATTCTTAGACCCAAATTCTAATTCTACCATGGTCTAGATCCCCAACACCTAAGGTTATACACGGTGTTCTATGTTCTTAGACCCATATTCTAATTCCATCATGGTCTAGATCCCCAAGACCTAAGGCCATACACCGTGTTCTAGTATTCGTCTTAAACCGTGCACAATTAATTGTGGTTGTTTCGACTAAAGCTAGAGGAAACTCGGCCTTTAAGTCCTTAGACCTAAGACCTAAGGCCATACACCGTGATCTAGACCTAAAACCTCATACCATACACCATGGTCTAGACCCAAGACCTAAGTCCCTACACCGTGGCCTAGTACTCTTCTTAAGCCGTTTGCAGTTATTACTGTTTCGTCTATACCTTGAGGAAAATTGGTCTTTTATGTTCTTAGACCTGAGACCTTAGCTTTTACACCATGGTCTAATACTTGTTTTAAGCCGTGTCAAGTTGTGATTTTTCATCTATATCTAGAGGAAAGTCGGTCTTTAAGCTCTTAGACCCTAGACCTAATGCCCTATACCTTGGTCTAGACCCAATCCTTAACCCATCGGGGTCTAGTACTCGTCTTAAAGTTGGGTTTTAACTTCTTAGACACAAGACCTAAGACCCTAAACCATAGTCTAGTACTCGTCTTAAAGTCGGTCTTTACGTTCTTAGACCCAAGACCTAAGGCCATACACCGTGGTCCAGTACTTGTCTTAATCCGTGTGCAGTTATTACTGTTTCGTCTATACCTAGAGGTAAATCGGCCTTTTATGATCTTAGACCTGAGAACTAAGTTTTTACACTAAGGTTTAATACTTGTCTTAAGCCGTACGCAGTTGTGGTTGTTTCATGCATGGATAGAAGAAAGTCAGCCTTTAAGTTCTTAGACCCAAGACCTAAGGCCCTATACCACATTCCAGACCCAAGACCTAAGGGCATACACCGTGGTCCAGTACTTGTCTTAATCTGTGTGCAGTTATTACTGTCTCGTCTATACCTAGAGGAAAATCGGCCATTTATGTTCTTAGACCTGAGAGCTAAGGTTCACATTCATCACCCGATTTAAAAAAACGTTCGCAGACGTTAATTAAAAAAAAACATCGTCTACACATCGATTTTCAAAAACGATGTGTACACGTTAATTTTTAAAAATATCGTCTACACATCAATTTTCAAAAACGATGTGTACACGTTAATTTTAAAAAACATCGTTTACACATCGATTTTACCAACAAGTTAAACCTAATACCTAAATCCCAAGCATTTAAGGCATTAGACCATGGATCTGTATGTATATGACCTTAAACATTTGACCTAAGATCTAAGACTTTAACGTAAGACCTAAGCCCTAAGACCCTACCCCATGGGCTAGTACTCGTCCTACACCGCGTGGGACCGTGTAAAAACGCGCGTGGGACCGTGTGTTTGCAAAACGCCCGAAAGCGCAAATCATTAAAACGCCCAACAGCAAACACAGGCGTTCACGTGCGCTATGCTTTCAAATAATACATATGATTGGCTTTATGCACGTCATTTTACACGGTCCCACGCGGTGTAGGACGAGTACTAGCCCATGGGGTAGGGTCTTAGGGCTTAGGTCTTACGTTAAAGTCTTAGATCTTAGGTCAAATGTTTAAGGTCATATACATACAGATCCATGGTCTAATGCCTTAAATGCTTGGGATTTAGGTATTAGGTTTAACTTGTTGGTAAAATCGATGTGTAAACGATGTTTTTTAAAATTAACGTGTACACATCGTTTTTGAAAATGGATGTGTAGACGATATTTTTAAAAATTAACGTGTACACATCGTTTTTGAAAATCGATGTGTAGACGATGTTTTTTTTTTAATTAACGTCTGCGAACGTTTTTTAAATCGGGTGATGAATGTGAACCTTAGCTCTCAGGTCTAAGAACATAAATGGCCGATTTTCCTCTAGGTATAGACGAGACAGTAATAACTGCACACAGATTAAGACAAGTACTGGACCACGGTGTATGCCCTTAGGTCTTGGGTCTGGAATGTGGTATAGGGCCTTAGGTCTTGGGTCTAAGAACTTAAAGGCTGACTTTCTTCTATCCATGCATGAAACAACCACAACTGCGTACGGCTTAAGACAAGTATTAAACCATAGTGTAAAAACTTAGTTCTCAGGTCTAAGATCATAAAAGGCCGATTTACCTCTAGGTATAGACGAAACAGTAATAACTGCACACGGATTAAGACAAGTACTGGACCACGGTGTATGGCCTTAGGTCTTGGGTCTAAGAACGTAAAGACCGACTTTAAGACGAGTACTAGACTATGGTTTAGGGTCTTAGGTCTTGTGTCTAAGAAGTTAAAACCCAACTTTAAGACGAGTACTAGACCCCGATGGGTTAAGGATTGGGTCTAGACCAAGGTATAGGGCATTAGGTCTAGGGTCTAAGAGCTTAAAGACCGACTTTCCTCTAGATATAGATGAAAAATCACAACTTGACACGGCTTAAAACAAGTATTAGACCATGGTGTAAAAGCTAAGGTCTCAGGTCTAAGAACATAAAAGACCAATTTTCCTCAAGGTATAGACGAAACAGTAATAACTGCAAACGGCTTAAGAAGAGTACAAGGCCACGGTGTAGGGACTTAGGTCTTGGGTCTAGACCATGGTGTATGGTATGAGGTTTTAGGTCTAGATCACGGTGTATGGCCTTAGGTCTTAGGTCTAAGGACTTAAAGGCCGAGTTTCCTCTAGCTTTAGTCGAAACAACCACAATTAATTGTGCACGGTTTAAGGCGAATACTAGAACACGGTGTATGGCCTTAGGTCTTGGGGATCTAGACCATGATGGAATTAGAATATGGGTCTAAGAACATAGAACACCGTGTATAACCTTAGGTGTTGGGGATCTAGACCACGGTGGAATTAGAATTTGGGTCTAAGAATAATGTGTATAGCCTTAAGACTTCGGTGTATAGCCTGAGGACCACGGTGTATAGCTTTAGGTTTTGGGGATCTAAACCACGATGGATTAGAAATTGGGTCTAGGGACTTAAACCACGGTCTCAGGGCTTGAGGATCTAGACCATGCTGGTGGGTCTTAGGTCTTGGGCCGAAGAACTTGTTGGCTGACTTTCCTCTAGGTATGGATGAAACTGCACACGGTTTAAAGCCGAGTACTAGACCATGGTGTAAGGCCTTTAGTCTTAGGGTCTAGATTATGGTGTATGACCTTAGGGCTTGGGTCTAGACCATGGTGTGGGTCCTTAGGTCTTGAGTCTAAGAACCTAATGGCCTAGCCCACAGGCCTCAAGTCTTGGATCTAGACCCTGGTGTAGGGCCTTAGTCCTTGGGTATAAGAACCTAAAAGCCTAGACCACGGACCTTAGGTCTTGGTTCTAGACCCTGGTGTAGGGCTTTAAGAACCTAAAAGCCTAGACCACGGACCTTAGGTCTTGGTTCTAGACCCTGGTGTAGGGCCTTAGGTCTTGGGTATAAGTACTTAAAAGCCTAGACCACGGTGTATGGCCTTAGGTCTTGAGTCTAGCCCATGCGGACCGCTTTAGGTCTTTGGTCTAAGAGCTTAAAAGCCTAGGCCATGGTGTAGGCCCTTAGGTTTTGGGTATAAGAGCTTAAAAACCTAGACCAGGGTGCATGGCCTTAGGTCTTGGAGTCTAAGTACTTAAAAGTATAGACCACGGTGTAAGGCCTTAGGTCTTGGGTCTACACCACAGTGTCTGTTTAGGGGCGTGAATCGCGACTCCCTTGTAATTTTTCAGGTCTTTACTTTACGGCCTCAGGTCTTGGGTCTAAGTGCTTAAAAGCGTAGACCACGGTGTATGGCTTTAGGTCTTGAGTCTAGTCCATGCGGAAAGCCTTTGGTCTTGGATCTAAGAGCTTAAAAGCCTAGCCCACGGTGTATGGCCTTACGTCTTGGGTCTGAGAACCTAAAAGTCTAGACCACAGTGTAAGGTCTTAGGTCTTGGGTCTAGACCACAGTGTCTGTTCAGGGAGGGTCGTGAATCGCGACCCCCCTTGTAAGTGTTCAGGTCTTTACTCTATGGCCTCAGGTCTTGGGTCTAAGAACTTAAAAGCCTAGTCCAAGGTGTATAGCCTTAGGTGTTGGGTCTAGTCCATGTGATAGGGCCTTAGGTCTTGGGTCTAAGAACTTAGAGACCTAGATCACAGGCCTTACGTTTAGGGTCTAGACCATGATGTACGGTCTTAGGTCTTGGATATAAGAACCTAAAGGCATAGACCACGGGCCTTAGATTTAGAGGCTGAGAACCTAAATGCCTAGACTACAGGCCTTAGATCTTGGGGCTAGACCATGGTGTTGGGTCTTAGGTCTTGGGTATAAGAACATAAAAGCTTAGACCACGGTGTATGGCTTTAGGTCTTAGGTTTAGACCACAGAGTCTGTTCAGGGGGGTCGTGAATCGCGACCCTCTTTGTAAGTTTTCAGTCTTAACTCTACGCCTCAGGTCTTGGGTCTAAGAACTTAAAAGCCCAGACCATGGTGTATATCCTTAGGTGTTGGGTATATCCCATGCGGTAGGGCCTGAGGCCTGGCCGCCTTTGAAACGAGTATTAGAACACGGGCATGGTCTTAGGTCTTGGGTCAAAGAACCTAAAGGCCTAGTCCACGGGCCTTATCTTCGGTCTAAGAACCTAAAAGCCTAGACCACGGACCATAGGGCTTGGGTCTAAGAACCTAAAGGCCTAGTCCACAGGTCTTAGGTCTTGGTCTAGACAATGGTGAGGTATTATATCTTGGGCCTAAGAGACCTAGATCACAGGCCTTATATTTAGGGTCTAGACCATGATGTAGGGCCTTAGGTCTTGGGTCTAAGAACCTAAAGGCCTAGACCACGGGCCTTAGATCTTGGGGCTAAGAACCTAAAGGCCTAGACTTCAGGCCTTAGATCTTGGGTCTAGACCATGGTGTAGAGCCTTAGGTCCCGGGTTCTAATAGTTTAAAAGAATAGACCATGGTGTAAGGCTTTTATTCTAGACCACAGTGTTCCGTTCAGGGGGGGTCGTAAATCGCGACTCCCTTGTAAGTTTTCTGGTCTTAACTCTATGACCTCGGTCTTGGGTCTAAAAACCTTAAAGCCTAGACTACGGTGTATAACCTTAGGTCTTGGGTCAAGTCCATGCGGTAGGGCCTTAGGTCTTGAGTAAGATGGATGGAGGTTGGTCTTCAAATACTCCAATCTGAATCTGATAACCATTTCTGATCTTGATTTCATATTCAAAGAAAAAAGAACCTCGTTTCCTAATGTTTGCTCAATTCATGGGGGGCTGTGAATCGCGGCCCCTTGTTGATTTTATGTCTTAAGTCTAAGGCCTTGGTTCTTAGGAATTAGATTTTGGGTTTAAGGAATTAGTCTAGTCTAAGGTGTTTGGACTTTGGACTTAGTGTAAGGCCTTAGATTTAGATCTTAGGTCTAATTCATTAGTTCTAGGCTAATGGCTCATAGGTCACTTCAGCTGCTAGGTCTTAGGTCTTAAGTCTAAGGCCTCGTGTCTAAGGAATTAGATCATAGGTCTTGGAATTGGTGTAGTTTAAGGTTTTTGGTCTTAGGAACCAGGTGTAAGGCCTTAGGCTTAGATCTTAGGTCCAACACATTAGGTCTAAGCTAATGGCTAATAGGTCCTATTCACAGGTCATAGCCTTGGCTGCTAGGTTTTGGGGCTTTGCACTTACATGTAAGGCCTTAGGTTTAGATATTAGGTGCAACACATTAGGTGTAAGCTGGTGGCTAATAGGCCCTATTCGCAGGCCATAGCCTTGGCTGCTAGGTTTTGGGGCTTTGCACTTACGTATAAGGCCTTAGGTTTAGATCTTAGGTCCAACACATAGGTCTAGGCTGTTGGCTAAATGGTCCTATTCACAGGTCCAAACCTTAGCTGCTAGGTTTAGGGCTTTGGACCCAGGTGTAAGGCCTTAGTTTAACATCTTAGTCCCAACACATTAGGTCCAGGCTGTTGGCTAATAGGTCCTATTCACAATTTCAAAGCCTGGTAGGTTATAGGGCTTTCTACTCAGGTGTAATGCCTTAGGTTTAGACCTTAGGTCCATCACATTAGGTCTAAGCTGGTGGCTAATAGGCTCTATTCACAGGTCAAAGCCTCAGAAGCTAGGTGTTAGGGCTTTGCAGGACCATTTAAATACAATAGTCCCCGGACCATTAAAATACAACAATCCCCACAACGGACTATTTACTTAGGTGTGCCACATTAGGTCTAAGCTCTTAGCTAATAGGCTCTATTCACAGGTCAAAGCCTTAGCTGCTTCGTTTTAGGGCTCTCTACTCAGGTGTAATGCCTTAGGCTTAGACCTTAGGTCCAACATATGAGGTCTAAGCTGGTGGCTAATAGGCTCTATTCACAGGTCAAAGCCTTAGCTGCTAGGTGTTAGGGCTTTGCAGGACCATTTAAATACAATAGTCCCCCGACCATTAAAATGCAACAATCCCAACGCCGGACTATTTAAATTCAACAGTCCTTGCACAGGACTAGTCCTCATGCGGGACCATCAGAATATAAAATTCCCCACGAAGGACTAGTCCCCACACACAGGACCATCTAAATACGATAGCAGGCGGGACTAGTCCTTGCACGGGACTATCTAAATACAATAGTCCCTTACACAGGACTACTCCTTACGTAGGACTGTTAGGAAATTCGTAAGCCTCATGGCGCAGTCACCCTCCTCTATCAGGTTTTTATGCCTCGGAATTCCTGAAAAGTGCTGTAAAATTGCCAAAAAGTAGGCAAAAATCACAGAAAACCGGTTAAAAATGGGTCTGCGGGTCTAGGACTGTTAGGAAATTCATAACCCCTTATGGCGCAGTCAATGCCTCGGAATCCCTGAAAAGTGCTGTAAATTGCCAAAATGTAGGCAAAAATCACCGAAACCCGGTTAAAAATAGGTCTACAGGACTGTTAGGAAATTCACGCCCCTCACACCCCTCATGAGCCAGAACCGGCCCTTCCTTACTACTGTCAGATAACCGTCCGATACCTGAATTAGGTAAAACTGAATATTTTTGTAAGCTTAAAAAACACAACTAACTAGTGTTTAGAAGTTAGTTTATAAAACAATACTGATTGAAAACAAAATGTTGTTATTCTATTTTTCTAAATCACGTTGGCAATACTGTCATAATGAAGGATATTAATCGGCACAAAGTTGGCAGGACTGTTTCCCGCCTGTAATGTAGGGTGAGGCCACATTCAAGGGCGAGCCAAGCCGCCCATTATAATTGTCGTGGTCTGCATTTGAGGGCGGCATTAAAATGTGAGGCAAGCCTGGGGGGCGGGTGTTAAATATGTATGGCTTGTCTTGCCTCTTCCTTGGAGAATTAAACGTTTAAATTAATAAATATTTTTCAGTGGGTTTTCCCTCCTGTCTATAATACAGTGGCCAGTTATTTTACGGATAGCGTGCATTCGTTTATTAGCATAAATTAAAATTTAAATATGGATTCTATTGTTTGAGATCATTTTTCATACGCTACGTTGTTCTGCATTCTTTATTTAACATGTTTCTTATAATAAACTGAACTTCAAATATTTTTATGATTCCTGTAAAATACTTTGAAGTAGTATTCAAAATAAAAATGTGTTCACTATTCGAGCGCGAAATTTATACATTCAAATCAATTCAAATTAAACCAAATTAATTAAATAAAAAAGTATTTGTGCCAAATTAACCTAATGTTTTAATCAATGTTTCTCATACTACAGTCATTGCATTGTCTTAGTAAAACAATTGTAATTGTAATATAGTATTTTTTTTTAACAAGATTACTGTTTCTATTTGTTACCCTGTATGTAAATCAAATTAAAACAAAATTTAATTTGTATCCATATAAAACAATACTGATATTTTAGACCATACAAGACACATCTTACATCTGTACATTATTTTAACCCTTCTACAATCATAATAACCAGTTTTCATTATGAGGGTTCATATTGTTTAAGAACTAGCAGACAAGCTCGAACACCCTACCACTTTTAAACACCGAACACCGACACTATAAACTTAATCTCTTTTGCTTTGCCATTAAATAAAATTATAATTATTTAATCGTCCTTTTTTAATTTTTACACACGACATTTTGCATTCAACATTATTTTACCACCACCGTTCCATCCATAACACACAAAGCTGCCGCCGTCTATCGCTCGATGCAGCCCGCCGTACATGTTCGTGCGTGACCGTGAGTCACGTGACGCGGAACGCCGTGACGTCACGTGACCCCGCGTCACGCTGTGACGTCACGCGACATGAGCGCTGGCCAGGGGCGTGATTTGTGGAAACTATGTTACTAGTTACTATTGAAAAGATGTTGTTTGTTTTGGCCACACTGTTCTAAAATTATACAAACAACCTTTATGACATATTTGGTTGTGCTAAAATACGGGAGCATAAAGATCACTTTTCACAAAGTATCAACCACACTGGTGACTTTTAACTTCAGTTATGCTCTGTAGTCTATAGTTTAGTATTCTATATGTAAACATTTTAATACATTAACATTTTGGTTTCACTAGGTTCCTTTCTATATCTTTTGTCACAATTATGTTTCTTTCTCCTTCAAAATTTTTTATTTGTATTTTTGGCATCTTCTTAAGTGTTCTTATCTCTTTGGGTAATTTTTTAATGTGTAATTGCCGTGAAATTACATCATATTAATCCATTACAAACTTGATTGCAAACAGTGGGTTGGAGTTGTGTAATTATGTTTTTATACTAAACCTATGTTTTAAGTAAATATTAAACAGTAGTGATGATTAAGTATTATTATGAGAGCAGAATATAATTAACACGAAATTCTCTCGATAGAAAACAAACTTTAACCAAGTTAGACTCGAGGTTCATGGTCAAAGCCGTGCCGTTATTTGATCGCAGTACCTGGGATTGTCAAGTCACGTCATTGTGAGAGAGTGAGAGGGAAGGGGTAGGGGAGGGAGGGGGAGAGAGAGAGAGAGAGAGAGAGAGAGAGAGAGAGAGAGAGAGAGAGAGTGATAGGAGGCTGTAGCGATAACTCAATTATTTGGTCCCTGAGCTTCACAAGAGCTGACTATCGGCCTACCAAACACACATATTTGAATTATTTCAAAACATCCCTAAAGCGTTTGGACACAAACTCAACTCCTTGCTTTGCTACATAATGACATTAGAATTTCGTTCAATACTCAGACAACGTAATTCTAAAATGTCCTTATAGAAGATTTGAGTAAATATTGCAGTTCCAAGGTAGTTTTGGTTATTTATTTTTGTTTATAAGTACATCATAGGTCTGGGTACCCAGCGAAACCGAAAATAGGTACGCAATTCTGTTCCGAAGTTAACTTATTTTTTCTCAAAACTGTCTTTGTTGCATATACTGTGTTCTCGCTTGTTAGGGCAGAATAAATGCCATATGAACGAACATGCAATGATTAATCAAAATGTTTTGATAACTTAGCGAAATATTTTACAGAATAACATGGATTAAAATGTGATTTTGTCTACTTTACGTTGTGATGTTAAGATTATAACGTTAAAATATACTTTTTAGATTATTTTAATAGCGTTTTACATGTAAAAACTTGTTAACCTTTTGTATCCGAATATATTAATAGAAAACTTAATCCCACATTCGGACCAACCTGTTTCAACAAAACGTTAAAATATAAAGTCTCAAACATTTTAAACCCAAAATAAAAACTAAAATTAATGAAAACCTCACAATTATGACAAAATTGATACTGTATTTAGCACCAAAAGTAAATTTGCAACATATTTGATTTTGTAGAGGAAAAAACTTGGACAAAATTGTTTTGTAATATTATGATTTTAATTACTACTAGTCCTAGTTCATTACAACTCTTAAAAACTAACAATTTTAAACACTATTAAAATTATTTCAAGAATAAATTTTACATTCAACCAATTTGTTATTCTATGGTGTATTTATTTTAAAATATTGTAAAAAGTATTTAAATGGTATCGAGCAAAATACCCTTTGGGGATCACTTAACTATCGAGGGCAAGGAAATTCCAGCATAAATTTATTGATTTAAACGTTTAATTCTCCAAGGAAGAGCCAAGACGCGTCATACATATTCAACACCCGCCCCCCAGGCTTGCCTCACATTTTAATGCCGCCCTCAAATGCAGACCACGACAATTATAATGGCGGCTTGGCTCGCTCTTGAATGTGGCCTCACCCTCATTACAAGCGGGAAACAGTCCTGCCAACTTTGAGTCGATTAAATACTTCATTAGGACAGTATTTCCAACGTGATTGCAAACAATAGAAATATAATATACTGTAAATTATTAACTGAAAAAAATGTTGTTATTTTAAATAAAAATTCAACATAGTTTTAATCTTACTAGAATTTGATGTATAATTTGGGATGATTTTACACATATAAAATAAAAACTATCCTTTTGGTTATTAAAATTTAGTTAAAAAATTTTCCATACATACAAAATAATACTTTTTATTTTGGTTACACGATTTTGTATTTTTAGTAGCATTCACGTGGTTCTTAAAATCCATTGTTAGAAAACAAAATAAACATAACCTTTTGCAAACTTTCCTCCTTGTAACCCTCGTGATTAATTATTACCAAAAATACAACGACGAGAGTATGTAGTAGTCTACTATTAAACACACAAAAAAACAAGTAAAATTAAATTTTTACGGTACATTTTTTATTGGACTTTATACAGTCAAGAAAACTATTGAACAAAACCTGATTTATGAACATATACACTTAATTTTATAATTAGACCCATCCTAACCAACAAAATTATTTAAATTAAATTAAGTTTTCTTACACTAAAACGCTGAAAACTTATAAAGTTTTACAGGAAACCTTCAATATTCTGTGAATAAATTAATATTCAATAATATGGATGAATGGTTTAATTTGATAACCTTATGACCGTCCCTTATCAAAACGTTAATACGGATCATTCATTGCCAATAGAATAGATATAAGTATATATAAATAAATAAATAAAAATTAATAAAACTAATAAAGCATCATTACATACTTACTTTCTTGCATAAAAATTTTTAAAATGTCTAAACTGTGTAAATTAACAGTAATACCATAACATATAAATAATAGCCTAATACTGATTTGAGCGAAACTAAAGTTTTGTGTACATACAAAAATTCGACTGCCACTAATTGAATAGTGTTGTTCAAACAGAAGAACCGATTTCAGAGCAAATTGTTGATTGGTACACTGATTACAGTAGGAGGGGGAGGGGGAAGGTGGAGTGAGAGGGGGAGGGAGCATTGTTGTAACCTGGACTATCAGGTGATCTGTGATAGCTTTGGCTTTAACATAACACCGGGCTTTGGGTATACCAAGCCATACAAGGATTTAAGTCAGCTCTTCATTTGAAGATTGTCGATTAATTCATCTATTTTATAATACTCTAGACTTCACTTCCGCCGGGTATAAGTCGTCGCATCCTTTCCCGATATTTTTCAGTGTTTTAAATGTCCATTGTTCGTTGTTTCTATCTTGTGTTCGTGTCATGAGTAAAGTTTTACTTTCCTATACAATCTTCAAGTGAAGAGCTGATTTAAATCCTTGCACGGCCTGAAGATGGCCCCATAGTTAGGGGTCGAAACTAGTTGCCATATTGCAACTTTTGGATCACTTGATGGAGGTAATTACACCACTTTAAGTTTTCAACACCATCCGGAGGATAATCAACCTATATTTCATGCAGAACTCATTAAGTGTTAAATATTAGTTAACCTTAAATGTCAACCTTTAAATACATTGTTCAAATTAAAAATATTTTAGGTTCTTAAAGTTATATTTAGATTTCATTTTTGCATTTTCAAGCCTAAAAAGGGCATTAAAACTGTTTTAAGCAATTTGTATTTTAAACTGATTTTACCTGCAAGTGAAGTGCACATTCTGTTAAATTCTGTGGTTTTGGGTTTCTACATGGATTGGGTATGGATTCTCCTTTGTTTTAAAATGGCTTCTCGCTCGGCTTGGAGTAAATCATGAAGCATGGGGTGAGACTTGTTATGAACATTCACGCCATCCTTCTCTCTGAGGCAACAGCTCTCGCTTGTTCATAATACGCGTAAAAGTTCCATGACTCTATTTGTTTTTTCCCATAATTATATATTTTTTATATATGTGTGTATTTATTATTTTTTGAGAGGGAACGGTCCAAAAACAATCATTACAGGTAAGTATTGGTTTTTCATGAGTATAAAGTAATTTTTGAGCCTCTGCTGTGATAAAATTATACAGTATGATGATAAAAATTAAATGTATAAATTTATCTTATTTATAAACTTTATAATTTTACTAAATTGATTGTTATAACGATGTTGCGAAACTAAGGGTGAAGCGAGTTAATGTTGATTCCGATCTTCAATAATGCAAAATAAAAAAAATGCATTCTCACTGTTTTATTAGCGTTTTTTATAGCGTGTATTTATAAAGTAGCAAAATAAACTTACTTTTAATTTTCAACTAAACTTCATTATTTTGTAGATTGTTGTAGTGAGTTGAGTAATCCATTACTTCGCAGAACTTTTTGATGACGATTTTTAAGAGGGTTTGCGGTTTTTAATACTCGAGAGTCCCCAATTTCTAGCTAAGGAAAGTTAAACTATAGAACAGTCAAGGCTACATTAAGAGGGCGGAATGGACGATAAAATTAATCTCTATAGCGAGGTCAACGGTCGCAAAAGACAATGAAATGTGCTAATTGATGAGCCAAAGTTTCATCAACACAACAGTGAAAGTGGGCTAAATTGAAGGGGTGAAAGGGTTTGTGTCGGGGGGGGGGGGGATTTATGATGTTGTCTCATTATCATAGAGGCTGTGTACAGAGGCGATGCATAAAGCAAACATGATTGCTATGGTAGTTGTAATTTTTTTATATCTTAATCAGTTTAGGGTTGTGTCCGTGCAATTTAAATTTACTATGCACAGTATCACAAACTAAATAATTTTCTTTTGTGCTTTCGTGTTTTATTATTTTTTCTTGGAGAATGGTTATCTTCAGAACAAAATAAATTGGTGATCCTAGGAAACTTAATTTTCTAATTTTCTAAAAATGTGAGAGAATTGTACAATTGAACAACAGGTTTATCCTGTCACGCCTAGAATCTAAAAATAGGTACATTTCCAATTTAAATTCCTATTTAGTAAAAAAAAACTTATTGAGTTTGAATTCATGTAAAAATTTTACAGTGCAGGAATATTACACTGTAAAAGGGAAAGGAGATATTTTCACTCTTGTTGAGTCATTTCACCACTTTTCTAAAGAGTTGAAATTGAGCCACTCTTTCAGAGTGAAAATTCACTACCCTTTAAAAGAGAAACTTTGATCACCCAACAAAAGAGTGAATGTTTTCGTCCAAATTTGAGTGAAAATCAATTCTAAAAGGAATGATTTTAATTTTTAAAGGAGTGAAATTAACTACTCAAAAGAATGACTTTTCACTAAATGAAGAACTAATATTCTTTCATAAAAAGATTTTTTCGTTAAACCTAACCTAACGAATCGTTCCAAATTAGGTGGTTTACAGACCCATGAATTCTTGGCTTGGCTCATCAAGCTAGTTATTGACAATTGATAGTAAGATTATAAACATGGGTTATAATTTATGTCAGTTAATTAGACAGACATTGGCATAGGCCAAATCATGAAAGTAGTTTATCAATGAACACCATAAGGCCCTAGGCTACACGTGTGAACTGTACTGGTGATTATTAAAAGCAAAGTAAAGGTATAGGCTCTAGTGTTCGCGTTTATTGGATATAATCTTCAATCTTCCTTTTTACCACTTTACCATTTGAACCACTATAATCATAACGAAGATGGCAAAGGGAAAATCTTACTCCTGTGCTGTGAGAGGCTAGTCACTCATGCACGTCACGTGACTCCAGGATTCATCCGAAATAGAACGAAACCAGTTCTTTTTGGAAGTAAAATTCAGACACTCTTAACTATATCGAATTTTCATCCTTTTAATAAAAGTATATTTCATGCTTTTCAAAATACATTTTTTCTACGCTCATTTTGAGTGAAATTTTCACTCTTCAAGAATTTTTTTGAATTCTTCCACCTAAAGAACGACCTATTTCACTCTTTGGATTTTAGCGTGTAAGGACAATCGTAAGTATTGTAGACCGAGTGACTGACCTTATGTTGTTGCCACGAGTAAACTTTGTCAGTCAACAAATAAAACTGGAACGGGGAAATGATCTCAATTATTTTCTTGCAATCACATCGTACATTGATATTCAATCCAAAGAAAGTTCTGCTCAATATAAACTCATTAAGTTGTCTTTATTCTTTTCTAAATTGCCAACTGTCCTTTAAAAAGGATTGTTTAGTCGTTGATTTAATTTTTACTATACAACAAATTATTATTGGTTACTAACGTTACATATTTGAACCATTGATCCAGCTTAACCAACTTAACTTTTAGGAAGAAAAAGTTTTGTTCATTCACCATGTTGGTCAATGCCACATATCCGATAATCGTTGAAGGTCAATTATTAATTTAAAATATTTAAAATATTCAACTTGTACGAATATTACTATGCCGATTAGGGTGGGGGCGAGAAAG
This sequence comes from Neoaliturus tenellus, assembly GCA_030545055.2. Taxonomy (NCBI): domain Eukaryota; kingdom Metazoa; phylum Arthropoda; class Insecta; order Hemiptera; family Cicadellidae; genus Neoaliturus; species Neoaliturus tenellus. The sequence goes on along the minus strand of CM061532.1, from coordinate 42,590,264 downwards.
GCGGCAGAAGATGAAAATATGTGAATTTCGCGACGCCAATGAAGAGCTAAGTCTTTGATGAGGCGGCTTTCATTAGAAGTTTCACATTTTCTAGGAAAAACTGACTTTCACTTCCAGCTTTCATATGGACATTTTACACCTGAAGATTAGTATCATTATCAAAACTTTCATTCACACTTTTTCAATATCTTCAAGCGATGCTCTAAGAAGCATAAAATAACTAATTTACAATCCTGGTCTTTTAAACTGTTCGACTAAACACCACTAAGCGTTCCACATAAACACAGCATAAAATGTGACATGAGCGTTTCATAAATGTCGTCATGAATCACGTCTATTTCGTGGGCTTCTCTTCCGTTCCTTAGGTTACTAACTGGCTATCACATCCCAACCAATATCATTGATTACGTTTTAAGTTGAAGAAAGCTTTCCAAAATGAGAAAATTGTGAGAAAAGACTTTTATGGAGAAAAAATTAAACTAGTCGTTTATCTACTGAAATTAAAATTTTCATAATTTTTTAGATCATCAGCATTTTTCAGTAGAAAATAGTATTAAGGTACCGTTTTTACCGTGTTCTTTCCTAGTAAGTTAAATTAGGCTATATGTCTTTTGTTATCATAAAAGAGGAACGTTTATTGCAAGTGAGTATCCCAAATAACAGAAGTAGAG
>CM061532.1:42530710-42589570 GCA_030545055.2 Neoaliturus tenellus | reverse complement strand
CTGCTTCCGAGGAAGATCCATACCACTTACTGCTAAGGTTGGGTCATCAATTAAAAATTGATTCCGGCCTTGGAAAGAGTCCCAGGAGGAAGTCCAGTCGGTATGGATGGAAAAGTTTGTCTCCGTCAACTGGGATGCTGTCCGCAGTGGTGGTCTTCGGGACCTCAATCTGCCCGTCTCCTGGGGTAGGTGATCATGGATAGGTAGCTGTGGATTGGATACGATCTTATTATATTCCCTAGTAAGTGCCTCCCTTCGTCTTATTTCAGGTGGAGCGATATTACACATCACTGGGAGCCAGGGTACAGGTGTTGCCATGAGTGTACCACTTATGGCTCTCATAGTCCTGTTCAGTTGGACGTCGATCTCTCTGACATGCACACTGTTCAGCCACACGGGAGCACAGTACTCTGAGGTTGAGTAAACCAGGGACAAAGCAGTGGTTCGCAGAGCTTGTGCATTAGCTCCCCTTGTGGAGCCAGCAAGGTGATGGACAATGTTAGTCCTAGCTCTCACCTTGGCTGCTGTCTTTTGTAGGTGGCTTTTGAATGTGAGAGACCGATCTAAAGTGACTCCCAGGTACTGTGGGTGATTATTGTGCTTTAGCTCAACACCGTCAAATACGATTTTAAGCTTTTGGTGGGCTAGTTCAAGTGAAAGCAAGATACCTCAGTTTTATTTGGGTTTGGATTTAGCTTCCAGGCTTTAAAGTATTCACCGAGGGTCTTGAGGTCATTTGTTAGTACTTCCTCAGCATGTCGGAATTCCTTGTGCTGATAAGCCAGTGCAATATCATCCGCATAGGCAAACTTTAAGGAGCAAGTGTCAGGCATGTCGGCAGTATACACATTAAACAGCAGTGGGGCAAGCACTGACCCCTGTGGCAGGCCATCTTTTAATTGCCTAAAAGTACTTTCCTTGCGTCCCAAATATACTTTAATCATCGTATTGGAGAGCATCGAGTTGAGGAGACGCAACAGGGAGTGACAGGGACGTATTTAAGTATTTGCCGCCTCTAGGCAGCGAAATTTCCCGCCGCCCCCCCCCCTTATTATTAGCGCACTCCGGGAAGCTCAGAGGTCGGGCTCACTAACCCTAATACATGCCGTGTCAGCTGATTTTGTAGAAATAAAAGCTCCGGTCTACCTGAGTCTGAATTGTCAGAGTCTGAATAGGCGAGTTTTATGGATGCAGAGGTTTACGGGAATCGTATTTTAAAATTAACTCATTATGATAGAGATTGACTCTTAACTTTTTCTAAAAGTAGAAAGAAGGACTCGCCTTCTCTGGTTTTAAAATGTCTAAATAAAATTTCTTATTTCAGTTATAACTGTCTATCATCATCTGTTTTTCTCTAGTGGCGAGTTTTATAGGTGCAGAGGTTTACGGGAATCGTGTTTTATAATTATCTAATTAAGGTAGACAGATAAAAGTAAAAAGACAGATCTCGTTTTCTTTGGTTTTAGAATTTGTTTACATAATTTCTATAGTTTGAGCTATAACTGTCTAGAATCATCAGTTTTTCTAAATGCTAATGCAAGGGTTTTTTTAGAATCTTGTTATCTTCTGCTAAATGCAGTCTAGAGCTATTACTAAGGTGTCATATTAAAGATGAATAACTGTGCTAAATTTCCTTTGTTACACTTTGGTAATTATTTCATAAAAACTAATAGAAAACTTCAGTTAAAAATCGAGAAAACAGATTATTTTTAGACAGTTATAACTAAAATTATAAATTTTATTTAAAATTCTAAAACCAGAGAAGAAGAGATCCGTCTTTCTACTTTTAGAAAAAGTTAAGAGTCAATCTCTATCTTAATTGGTTAGTTTTAAAACACGATTCCTGTAAACCTCTGCAGCCATCAAACTTTCCTAGCGCTACGGCCGCGAGGCGGCATTCGGTAACGTCGTTTGGGTTCTGGTAGAGTGGAAGTAATTGTGTTCTGAAAAATGCATCAACAAATATAATACATTTTGAGCACTTTTTAAGAACGTATTTGTTGCGCCAGTTTTCATTTAAAAAGTGAGTCTCAGTGGATACATGCTGGAATGCAACATTGTTGTATCCAATCAGAAGTCATAATCGCGATTTACGGCGGGAAAACGCTACATGAAAACATCCATATATAAGGCTCGCAACAATTGTTATTGAACATTAAATACACTGAATAGCTGTGTCAAGATAATAAGATGTCTTCGAAATATACAAATATTTTTATTTGCAAAACGGGTTTATTTACAAAAAAACTAAACGAATAAAAACTAAAAAAGTAAGTACTTTCACTTAAAATAACAATATGAAATGTGGTTTAGTTGGAGTTACTTCATACTTTTCTCCTTGATTTTAATCTATAATAGCAAATGAATCAATAACAGTAGTTATTTAAGTCCATTGAGTATTACTGTAAATTCTTACTTTGAGACAACCATGTAAATTCAACACTTTAACTCACGATTATGCGTTACAAGTTGATAGAAAACACAATTTTTATATAGAACAATATTTTAGTATATTAATATTAATAGAATAAAATGCTTAGTAGAAGGTAGCCATAGCATAGGCTACCTATACACACCACATTGGCTATTGGCGCCTGACTCTGCCGCTGCCTAGTGGTGTACGAAGTAAATATGTAATATTTTAAGTAAATAAATAAATATTTTAAAGACATATCCAATTGTACAAAATGTACCTAAAGGAATAAATGATTTGACTTTGACTTGACTTTATGGGATGACAGAGCGAAAGCCCACGCCCGCGACCGCGAGCAACGACGCGACATTACGTTCGCCAGACTAATAGGAAAAGGGCGGCACGGAAAACTCAGCACATCCGTGTAGTGAATAAATTATTGACTTTTAAGTTTAACTTTAAGGTGTTCTAGAATAATTTTATACTTAATGAAAGTATTTTAAATAGCAGAATTGTCGTTCTCAAAAATTATTTGCCACACATTTTTTTTAAGATTATAACTTTGATTTTTAAATGATTTATTTCCCCAAATTTTGCCGCCCCCTAAAATTTGCCGCCCTAGGCGCGCGCCTAGTCCGCCTATTCGGAAATATATCCCTGGGGAGTGATGTTGTTGTTGGGGAGTGATGTTGTTCACGTCCGCAGCATTCCATTAAAGCTGCACGTACTCCCTGGGTGGTGCTAAACGAACAACAATTTTTGGCAGCTGAACTATCACGCGAGTGATCTCTCAGCTATGCCAGCTGCCAGACCAAATTCAAACGGCCCTTTCCAGGGCCATTTTAGAAATGTAGGCTCCGTTTTAAATATACTAGTAAAAGATTGCATAAGGATTTTTAAGAGGATTTAAATTATTCAAAATGAAATCTTCTGCAATAAAGCCAAAGTGTAGAATATTTAAAATATTAATATTTGAAATAAAATATTTACAGAATTCGTAGTAAAAAGGTGATATTACACTAACAATTCTGTAAATATTAGTATTCTAGAGTGGTTATATGATGCTTAAAATTCCGACAATGTTTCATGAAAAAATGTTAATTAATTAGTAAAAATAGTAGTTAATAAGAAGTAAAATTTTATGCAGGAAAACCCTTTATTTAATATAATTTTAAATAGCGAACATCTCTAAATGAACTGTTGGTTTTTTGTAAGATTTTATATCTAATAAGATGGCATGATATTAAACAATATTATAGATTTGGTTTTAATAAAAAAGAGTTTGTGACTATATGTTCCTATTCCTATATTAAAATTAATGGGTATTTCGTGTTTTCGGCATATATAAACCGGATGGCCACAGCTGCGATCGGAAGAAAAGATTCATTTCGGTTCGGGAGGTTGATAACTTACATATATCCTCCCGGATTGAGTTCCATTTGTGTGATTAATCCTTTACTTCACAAAAAAGTTACAAAGGTAGATGTCGAATTGGAAAAGTAAACCATTTTGATTTATGAGTAACAAATTATTATTTTAAAATAGTAATAATATTTAATTAGTTAATTTCAAACTAAGATTCCTTGATTTTTTATTGATCTTAATGTTAATTTAATAACATATGACTGAGCTGTCAAAGTACAAACTACTTGCTCAATTATAACTCCGTGGTTTGGTATTGAAGCCAGTCTGAATTACTAAAAAACTACTTGCTCAATTATAACTCCGTGGTTTGGTATTGAAGCCAGTCTGAATTACTAAATGATGATAAAATAAAACGAATTTTCAGTCTTTAATCTACTTTATACTGAAGTTTATGATTTTTTTTATAAAAAAGTAAAATTGTTTTTTATTTCTTTACTTCACAATATTTTCAACACAGAATTTATAAAAAATGTTTATTAATAGTTAAAGAAGCTAAAAAATGAGAAATGGATTCCAAACTTGCGGATTCAGCATGTGGTTCAGCAAAGCACAATATTAGAGTGCAGCACCTATAGGCGTAGGCCTATTATTACCTTTACAATACATTCTGAAAGGTGAGAAGCGAAGCTAACGAGGTTGTTTTGTAGCTATTGAGCAAAGCGAATGAACTTAACCATGAATAACCTTAAAAATAAACTCGCCATTTTGGACTGATTACCATCTTCAAAAGATTGGTATAAGTTTATCTATAAAATAGTCGGTCCTAGACATTTACATACTTAAGTCCTATTTACCAATATTGTAGAGAAATAGAACATTTTGTTAAGAAATGACGAAACTTTGGAAAAGTTTCTAGATTCGTTGGGTAGTCATTCAGAATGTTAAATTTTACCGTCCACCAGTCATTCATGAATGTGTTGAGTTTTTCTGAGGTTCGGTCGTGTTTTGTAGCGATCATCAGATTAGCTACTCGGTCACGTCGTCGTGTGGGCGACTCGACTTCCCTCTCTCTCACTCCAGTTGACTCCCTCTCAATTATGATTTGTTTTTGTCCTCAAGAATAGCGTTGAGTTCCAATCTCGTCGATTATCATCCTACCATAACTGTTCACGTTGTGTCCGATTCACGAGAATAGTCCGATGAGAGTTGATGCATTGTTGCCAAATCTATCCACAAAAACATTTTTATACTATATTACACATGGTAAATATAACCACAAATTAAAAGATTGCTAGACGAGAGGGATTTGGGGGAGGGGGCTGATCACAGCTGTTACAATTTTCATCGGACAATTTTCGTGAACCTTACTATACTTAGACTGAAATAGTATATTTTGTCACAAGTCCGGAAAGTGGTCGTTATCGGCGCAAGATCGAGTTTCAAGTACGAGGCGATGCCGAGTACTTGAATTCGATCGAGCACCGATATACCACTTTCGGACGAGTTACGAACAGTACTCTTCATCATACCACCTTTAATAAATTTACATTTTGGATAAAAATTAATAAATTTTAACCTATACAAGCAAACAGCCCGTCAAAAATGACAGGTAGTTTTCATGATGATTATTCATAAATTTGATGTTTACGTTTGAAAATGTTCACAGAATTTATTAATACACACACATAAAATAGTATTAAAACTATAATTTTTCCATTTTTTTTGCCATGCTAACATTTTTAGTGAGGCTACGCCCTATAGGCTTTGACAGTTTCAATGTTATTCTTATGGGAGAAGGATAATTAATTGATCAAATTAAAGCAAATCAGGAAGAACAGTTTGTTCTATTTATAATTTTTTTAATAATTAACTCTAGATCAACTAAATATTTGGTTGAATTTTAATCAGTGGGCTGATTTCCTAGTCATCTATAATAGGCAAGCAAAGCATGTTTCTTTTCCTTATTTTTTATCAGCTCATGTAGGAGAAATCCGCGCATACCGTTAGAAAGGTATAGTCCTGTAGATGAGCAAAGTCCTATTCTAATTCACGCTGTCTGGACTCCAGGGCTTCGCCCCACATGCTTTCTAAGTTTCAATGTTAATCTTTTGGAGGAAGTATAATGATTTCAATTAAAAACAATAAATTTATAACATTAAACATATGTCTAATGATAGCTGTTGTAAAAACAACTGCTAAAAAACAGGAAGAACAGATGTTTCAGTTATAAAATGTTTTTTGACTTCTTGGATCAAGATCAACTAAAATGTTGGTTTAATTTAGATCAGTAGGCAATCTCTAGTATAGGCCTATCACAAGGTGTATAAATAAAAAGACTTCTTTTTATTTATACACCTTGGGCCTATCATTAATAGTTCATAAGTTTTGAATACTTTATAATACTTACTATCATACGGTTTTACAATATAGTAGGCCTATGAGACTTTACAAAAAAAAAAGATAATGATTAATTTTTTTTTAACCGTATTTCCATTTTTTTCATTCCAGTTGTATAGCCAATTAACTTGTTGGTAATTTCACTGACTCAGAGTCCATTTAATTTGCCATAATTTGGAATTTGTATCTTATTTGTTAAATATTTGAGATTTACCTCTCTTCAACCTCTGGCATTTTAGCCTCCTTGCATCTTGTTTAATTTTGTTGGATCTACGCAGAGTCTAACGTCCCCATTAGGTTTTGGTATCAACGCCATCGCCGAGCACCATTCTATGGGCTCTTCCACAATGATTATGCATCTAACTGAACCTTGCTTTAAAGTTCTGACTTGAATTTTTCATGCACGCAATGGTATAGAAGTAGATTCCTGGGTGTACTAAGTGTTACTGCATTGTCCTCTAAGTCAATCGTATAGTAGGTTTTTTTATCTTCACTAAAACACTACCTATTCAAAATGTTTATTCTCTGTCTTTTGTCTCCACTTAATTTCCATCTCCTTTTCTTATTCTTGGTATTTCTTCTTGTACCGGTATATGTCAAGGCTTATATCTTCCAGTTCATAGTTCAACATTTTCACATTATTGTAGGCCTACTCCATTGTTAATATTAGTGGGAACAATAAACCAACTATTAAACATGTAGAACATCATAAGCCTACATGAACTATAAGGATGAAAAATAAGCATATAAGGACTTTATATGACTTATAACAAAAACTAATGAATTAAATACGTGGGGAGAATACGTACCGTATTAGGAATATGGTGGGGAGAATTTTACAATCAAAACATTCTGTTTATATATTTCAAAACATAAAGCTCATCAGTTGATAGTTATACAAACATGTGTAAACAAATATTAATAAATAACTCGTAATTTTAAATACATAAATTCAATCATCTATATTAAATAAATTCTTTTTATAGTATACAGTAATAACCAAAATTTTATTAATGCGTCAGCTGTTAAATATTTATTTTACTGCTTTAAAAACCACTGCAACATTATGTGTCCTTGATTTGTATCTGTCAATTATCATAGGATTGAAAAGGTATCTGTTTTGTTTACAAAAACTCTTTGTAAAGCAGCAGTGGTGTTAAATTTCAATGTAAGATATGGATCACCTGGAGCAGTAAACAAATCGACAAAATCACGTCTTAGTTTGGTCTAAATAAGGTCTAATTTTCATTTTGCGGCTTTATAAGGCATTATCCGAGGGATACCATATTTTTCCTATCATCTAGAGGTCATAAGAAATTCATTGACACCAAAACGGCCTAGATCCGTTCAGTAGTTCTCTCTCTAGACCCTTAAATGCACTCTTTTATTATATAAGATACCCCCTGTTACGTTGTTATTTGTTTATCTTGTATATTTGAACTATTTACAGCTGTTATTAAAACCACTTTCCAGAAAACCATTGTTTCGCGGTCTAGTCCCGAAAACTTTGTTTACCAACCCGTTTCGATCACAGCTGACCGCTGACCTTACCGAAAATTACGTTTATCGCAATGGTAGGATGAAAAACCTATTACTTGTCAAGGTTATTTACAACAATGTAAAACATTAATTAGGTTATTTTCATTAATGTTATTTACATTAATGTAAAATGTTCTTCATAACAACTTAAATAAATAAAGTGTGGGCTAAATATTTTTAACTCCGTGTTATGCTAGTGAAGATTAGAAAACCATAAATATTCAAGACGTGTTGTAATCGCGTTTAAAATGATTAAAACTTAAATATTTCATACAAAGACTTTGGCACAAGCTATGAAATTGTTAAGAGAAGTTGACTTAACATTTATATCTGCCATTTTGAATCCTATTACTGTATATACAGTATTGCAAAAACAATAAATTGTATAACTACACTGGCTTTAAAATAACTTATCATTTGAAATATATTGTTTTTGGTAACCAGTCCCACACATTGTTGTTAGGGCCAAACAACACTATCCGGTGCTGCAGTCAGTTATCTCTGCATGTATCGCGTATGGATGTGTCGCTGGTTGATATTTCACAACAATGCTTTATTCAGGCCATTGTTGGAATCCATGTAACAATATTGGAGCTTCCCTGGAAACACGGTCGGTTGTTATTTTCAATATATCACAAACTCTTCCGTGGTGTCCCTCGTTCTCTTAAAATTTCAGAGAGCTAGTTTGATTAGTTTTATGCTATGAAGGAATCGGCTAGGCCTGCGACAAGGAAAAAACAAGACCACAAGGATAGTTTGATAATCCAATTTAAAATCATTACATTAGAATCCGTTTAAACCGTCTAAATTTTTTATTTACAACGAGTAATTGTGAGAAACCACCTTATTACAACCAGAGACATTTATAAAACAACATATTTTTTCAATTATGTTAATATTACCTGATTTAAATTTATTTACAAAGCTACATTATCTTTAATATCTATACTTAATTATACGCTAAGGTTTTTTTTTTTGTCTTTAAAACTCCTCTTACAATTTTCAACCGATTTTAAAGTTTTTGGTGTCGTTGGATAGGGCTTGGTCTGTAGCTGTTTCCGCCAAAAACTGATGAGAATCGGACTGAAAATAAAGGCGCTATCTACCATTGAAATCTCAAAATTTCCCATTTAAATAAACATTGGGATTGATTAAAGCATTTTAAACATGTGTTAATAATCAGCTGTAAATACGTGTTGTTTTGGTGATTATAGATACTCACTAAGACGACAATCCTTTAGTTTGGTTTTCATTATCAAAATTTTTAGTTGAAGAAAATTATTTAGTGTGATGTAAACGTGTAAACTTCAAGCCATTTGGACCTCAAATTTATTGTTGAACTTTGTTACTTATGTTGTTAGTGTTATAGTTTTCTGTACAAAAATTTTGTATTTTTGAAGTGGGCTTTTATGGTGCACTGCCAAAGCCGAAATAAAAAATAAAAAAAAAAAAAAGATACTCACAATATTGGATTGGTCGGATGTCATTGATTTAGAACTAAAGGTAACATTTGTATTGTATTAAAATAAATTGCTCGATTTCGAGCAACACGTATACTAGTTATTTTAAAAATGCATGTTTCTTTTGTATGTAACTGAAAAATAGAATTCGATCCTTTTTCGTCCAACAGTTAAACTTTGATAGCAGTTGAAATGAGAATAAAACCAGGCTTACTATCTTACCTGATCTGTAGTTTACTTGGGAAAAATGACGTTAGAATCTTAATAAAACGTGTACATTTTTTCAGATTCATTTTACAATGTTGTTCCATTGTACAGCCCAGTATAGTAACCACATTGGATGTGCTCAAGGTCATAAAGGATGACGAATGACGATGTAAGGATATACCGGTACACGTCACTGAATTGACTGCTAATTTTTTATTACAACCCTTTACTTATAAATAGGGGTGTGCCTCAGGGATCGGTATTGGGACCAGTCCTATTCATTCTCCTGACAAATGACATGCCACAATATCTAGGAATGCACTGTACTCCCCTAATGTATGCCGATGATACGACACTTTTAGTCGCCGAGTCATCACCAAACAACTTGGCCATCAACTCTTACATTGCACTAAATAAGGCGTATCAATACTGTCATGAAAATGACTTAGTTGTAAACGCTGAAAAAACCAAACAACTAGCTTTTGGGAGAAGACAGGAAGAAGTCCCAGAGCTGCCAGAAGTGTCAATGGAAAGCCAGACAAAATTTCTAGGAATGACTATCGACAATGCCCTATCCTGGAACAATCACATTGATACACTCTCAAAAAAACTGAACTCCTGCTTATATGTTTTGAAAAGAGTAAACTTTGTGAGTGACGAAGCTACAACACAAACTGCCTACCATGCATTGTTCGAGTCCCACTTGCGATACGGCCTTGCAGTTTGGGGAGGCACAACAGCAGGGAACCTTAATAAAATTCTGCTTCTTCAGAAAAGAGCAATCAGAATTATGGTCGGCCTTGGCCCAAGGGAGAGCTGCAGAAATGCCTTCAGAACTACAAATGTGTTAACAGTCATTGGCCTATACATAAAAGAAGTCATACTATATGCCACAATCGAACAGCTGCAACGAGGCCATGATATACACACATACAACACCCGTCATGCATCAAACTTTCACCTCAATCTACATCACACTGCATCATACGAGAGGAAACCATCATACATGGGGAGAAAACTCTTCAACCTCCTACCAGAAGATCTAAAGATGCTGAACATGAAGAAATTGAAGACAGCTCTAACCAACTGGCTAATCGACCGACCATTTTACTCCATCGATGAATTCCTGGACTGCAGGAAGAATGAAGAACCTGGACTGGTCTAATGAAGAAAAAAAAAACTATGTAAAATTGACGTCATTGCATTTCTCTATGTTATGTTAATAAAGAATTTGTCTATTGTCTATTGTCTACAGTTGTATACATCTTTGTACAACACTGTTACAGTATTCTGCCATTATTTGTTTAAAAATTGCTGTTTATTTAAGCGTTTAATGAAACCAACAATTTTTCTTATATTTCTCATACCATTTTATTTATTACGGTATCATAAAAACTTAAGGAGAAAACAGATTATTTAAAGATCAATAATGTTCCCTTATTATTACACTGATCGAAAAAAAACGTTGTTCATCATTCGGGGCAAAAGTGTCTTTTTGATGCGTAATCTTTTTTAAAAACTCGGCTGCGCTTCAATTTTAAAACACGATTGCGCACCAAAAACACCCACTTTTGCTCCCAGTGATCAAAACTACTATTATATTTTATAAACTTAAATGTTACTACAAAAGTATACAAATATATACTTTTTCGCTCTGCACTATAATGCCACGGTAAAAATTAAATCATACTGTAACAATCATTCCAATTATGGAGATTATTTAGCGTATTATTTACACTCCCCTTCCAATCTATGTTGTTAATTAATGTGGCCAACAATATAAATGACTAAATATAGTTCATAAACATTAGTGTTTAAACTTTTTATGGAAAATGATTTGTTAGTATGAAACCTTATTCATACTAATGTAAAATTAATAGAATTGATTTATTTTCTCAATTATTCATCATTTTTCCGATAAAGGAAATGGAATAATTTGATTAAAAAGGTAAAATCGGAGATAGCATTGTTTGTTTGGTCAATGGTTGCAAACTAATCACACAGTCCACTTGAATCAATTAGTTATTGGAATTGGAAGTAATTAATTTTGAAAAGTTTTGTTTGATTTTTATTGAATCTTACCTCAAAATGTTATAGAACAAAATGTCTACTGTAGCTGTTGTGATGCAATGATTTTACTATTTTACTATTAGGCCTACTGATTTTATTATTATCAGATACCAGTTATCTGATCTTTAGTTGCACGTCTGGAAACATAAAAATAAATTAACTTTAAAATCTGTAAAAAATGTTTTATCCGTTTAGGTTTAATATTTTTTAACTTAGAAATCAGGATAAAAACTCTAAACATATTTAATAGCTGATAACAGTAAAATTCACAAAATAATTCATGGTACATTTTATAGTGTAGAGAAGCCAGTCGTGCGATGGTACCATAATCCCCCCTAGGAATGCACACTAACATATTTTATTTATTAATATGTTAAGTATAAAATAATATATTCCCGATTTGGGGGTTTTAAGGTTAGTTTTCATATTGACACCCAGTAGGTTAGAGCTGTGGTATTGCAAGAAAATGCAATACGTCAAACATACTATAAATATTGCAATCTATTGCAATATTGTGCTTATGTTGCACTAGACTTAAGGAACCATAAGAATAATAGTATCAGTAAAATAAATACAAAGGAAATAGACGTTTTTTCTAATTAATACTAGTTACTAAAGAGATAAAGAAGAGAAATATTGCAGTATTTTGTAGGGTAGTTTACATAGTTTTATCGTCTTCAATCCTATGAGTAAAGTAATGTGTTACCAAGGTTTCAGCACCATTGTGCCAAGGTCACACACAGCTCTGGGCGCTGAAACTTGGTAACCCATCACTTAGCCCATCACTTAACCCAACACTTGGTAACCATACGATACTCATAGAATCGAAGACTATGAGGGTATGTAAACCACTTTATATTGGGTAAAATGCAATAATTATTGCAGTAGTCATACAATTTCATAGTAAACCTAAATAGTTATACAGACTTCATTTTTAATTGAACTTTTTTACATTTTTTAACAGTACAGGGAGTTTTGCATGGATAATATTTTGTAATAATAAGTCTGAAATATACAAAAAAAATTCCCTGAGCTAAAAGCAATTTCGAATAAAGATTTGCCGTGGAGATAGAGTTGATATCGTGGAAAGTGTAATATCTATTAAACAATTTATCCAGGTAAAAATATTAATAAACATTTTGAAAGTCCTCTCGATTGAATAAAAAGACATTGTGATAAATAATTCACCCCTAGCACCTGGGGTGCGATGCATCTTCTTCCCAGACATTTGCGTTAAGGATAACATTGGATTATTTGGATTATTCGCACACTTTTAAATAAAAGACGAATGTGACTTATTTAGACCAATACCCACAATTTTATATTTTATTCCAATCAAACAATATGAATGAATTGTTGAAATAAAGAAACACTATAGTATAACACCGTCGAATGGTAGGTTTTTTTAATTAGAGGTTTTTTCATGCAGGTGTTTTAATAGTACAAAATAACTCATAATAATATTAATCCTTCATTAATTTTAGACCGTCTGTTGATTGAATATGGAAAGACTTGTTCAATTTTATTTTAAATTTTAAAATAACCACCGACTTTTTGCCCAACGAATAAAAAATAATGTTTGCTGTTTTATAAATGATGCACTTTTCGTGAACCACATAGGCTCTTTTGTTATTGCAACGTACAATAATATCGACCGCTAAGATATGAAGTTGCATGTCCATGTTAAATATTACTCGCATTTTTGTTACAGGAAGATTGTTCACTCTTCGTTAAATAATCACCCGTCCCTCCCCGGTAATTAATTAGATTTTCTTAGAGACAACACGTTTTGCTTATGTTCCATTACAGTTCAACAAACGTCATATAGGGTTTGTTTTAATTTCATTTCACTATTTATTATTCTTTATTGTATAGGCCTACAATGTAACCAGACTTACTTACCCAAAATTTGTTTGGTAATGGGTGTCAGAATGACAGTGATGCCGCAGTGATACCGGTTTTAAATCAATGACCATACAATAGCGTGATATTAATTATGACGGGCTTTAAAATCCTTCTCATTAGAGACTTATTTTAAATAACACTTCAGAAAATGAAATACGAAAAATAATAAATTGCAAAACACATGAATAAGATCATTTTATTATTTTTATCCAGTCGAATATCACTGTGAATTTTCGTACAGTTGAAACTTTAGAGAAATTTTTTAAAACTTTTAAATCGTTTAGTTGAATAATTATATATGTAACCCTATACCTTAAAAGTTTCAAACTGTGGAAATAATCACTCTCAGTATTGCTCAAAGTAACTCAATTTTCTTTACTTTTAACAAACTCTATTGAACCTCGGTACACTTCGTCCCTTTCCGAGCCCAAACCCGAAAACCATTTCGGTTGTGTGATACGGAGCTTATATAGAAAAGTTATATAACCAATAAAGCAAATTTAATTTAATTTAATTTAAGTACACTAATTAAATATAATCATTCATAACTTATAAACTTTATTGTTTTAGATCAGAGCCAAACTAAGGAATACGATGGAAAATTTGATTCATATATTAAATATTTATCTCATTAAAATTATATATTTCATTCAATAAATTAAAATGCATTAAATTATATAAGGGATTTTCTTTTCATTTTTATGGTGTATATAAAACAATAGAACATTTTGAGTAATAAATTCCTTCCTTGCTACAGAATTGTTAAAACACTTTTTTCACATTTTCAACCCCGGTGGAAGTTTCACGAATATCCAGATCGGAGTCAGGGTGTATTTAGGGACGTTGTTTTGTCATATTATCTTTTCACAGCTCACCGGGCAGTCCATTTTAACGAACCTCTTAACCGTCCACTTCTACGCTCCATATCGTGTTCCAATTTGATGTAAATAATGGCGTCATTTTGCTAGTAACGTAAGTTATGAGCATTATATTACATAGCCATACTAAGTTATTTACCAACAGAAATATTGACCGAGACATCCTGGGTTATTTTGACAAAATTTAGTTTTTTTCATAATATTTTGTTTATTTCTCTAGGCGTTTTAGACGGAATTATAATACTTAACAAAATGTTCGCTCTACTAGTAAAGAGAACACTAAGAAAATTTGGGAAGAATTATGAATGAAAGAGATCAAACACAAAGTACGACATTTTCTAATTATAAATACATGCAAAATAACAGCAAAGAAGTTTTACATTTGAATCACTTTTGAGTTCATAGCAGGATGTGGAAAACACAATTGTATAAGGAAATAGTACATTTACCAAAATATAATACGTGATTCCTCTGCTCACTAACTAGACCCAACTTAACTAGAGCAGAGGCAATAATTAAGTATTTCATTGTACAAAGAGCCGCATCTTCACTTTTACAGGAATAACTAAGTAATTAGACTCTATCATATGTAAAATTGATATGGGTGGTAGTTTTAAAATTGTTAACATAATTACTATAGAATAAATGTTTAGGTCAAATAAACATTGAACCCTATAAACCTTAGACCATTGAATAATATGCACCTTAATATTTACATAAGATTTACTGAATCCTTTATACTATAATACGAGGAGTGTTAATTGAAACGTATTTTCCACGATCTTGAAATCTAGCAGGTAGATTTTGCTTACACTTTATATTTAACAGTATTTTGGCCCAAAATAAGAAACAGGCGTGACTCCAGGAAAATATTTTTTGTCTAAAACTTAGTTGAAAATTGTAATTTTTAACATTGGTCATATGGGTTGCCATTTCGGTAAGTAAATAACAACGAACGGTAAACGAAAATAAAAGAACACTACTTTAAAAAATCCTTTATGCAACATCTGTTAATTGTGAAGAGGTATAGTGGTGGGTGGTGTAAACTGAATAGCCTGATTACCATGATGCCATGTATCAAAATTAAATTAAATCCGCGGAGCAAGGCTCGGTCAAACCGGTACTTTAAATTTTAATGAGCAAAAAAGAGCTTCTGGTTTCATCAAATGGATTTTAAAAGTGACTTTATCAAGCATAACATGTTAGTGATTGGTTGATGTTTAAAAATACACAATTTTTTACGTATTGTGCCTGCCCTACAGATCTATACTTTGTTTTTATTTTCTAAAACTCCTAAGGATCTTCTTTCTTTTACAAAATGTGTACTATAAATGTTTCAACAATAACAATACCTATAATATCTCCACCACGACCAGGAGATTGTAGCAAGATGGGACGGAGCGAGAGAGACAGAGATGAATAATTCCAGCCCCCAGGGGGCCTGCAGGATTGTTGTCTTCCAGGAGTCTCGGTCTGGGGCAAACATGGTGCTGGTGTTTTTACAAACTAACATCCTTACAACATGTCCTTACAACTTTATTTGATTATGTAGGAATGTTCATTTATTACACTTTTATACACAACTACTTAAATGATATCGTAAGAAATCGTTTGACTTAAAATGGATCCGATCCGTATTTGTCATGGGTCCAGGTTCCTTCTGGTTTTGGAAATTTCTATTTTTACAAAAAAGAATTTGTATGTTTAAATAGATGTTTTACGGATCTGGAGAGTTCAACAGGCCATATGTATGAAATTTTTCAAACATTTATTTAAAAAAATTAAGATTTAACACATCCCTGCTCCAATTTTTTGTTTAATACATAAAATATGCCAGTGTAAATAAGTTATTAACTACATTTACTTACCGATCCGCTCCATTGCTTAAAAAAATTACTAACTTCCATCATGCTCTCCTATCGATATATTCTCATATCAATGTGGTAAGCAAACTTTTGAAAATTATTTATTAAAAACATTCCTGACAAGAAATTCTCTTAAGTAAAACTTAATTAATTTTTGCTTCTTAAAACTAACATTGAATTTTAAAGTCATCTAACCTAATTGTTACATTTAATTTGTTAAATCAAAGGTTTGAGGTGCAATAAAACAACACAAATGTTTTAACAATTCCCTCTTTACAGTTTGTTCTGGTTAAATTCACACTCCCATAAGGATTCAATTAAATTTATTTATTCTATGAAAGTATATGATATATAACAGCAGATATAATTTAGCATAGATGAGCCCCCAGAAAGACGATAAATTTGTGTTTGGGTACAAAAGTATGCTAAAAGTAAAACACTGCACTTTCATTGATACAAGTATACGTGTAACAGAGATGAAAACAAAACATAAAAGATACAAAATTAACCTAATTTTGACATTATTGTAATAATGAGAAAAGTCATCAATTTCCTGTGAAACAAAAAAAAAAATAACAGTATTAATGGGAAAAGAGGATTATAAACTGAAATATTTAGAGTTAATGGGTTTGCTGGACTTGTGAACTTGAGCCAATAAATTTAAAAATAAATCAGTTTAGATATGCTAACCCTGAGAAAAAGTAGGACTTAAGTAATATTCCAGGTCGTAGCCGTACAGTCTTACAGCTCGATTAACCTTTATCTGCAGGTAATGGTTATATTCATTTAAGCACCGCGCCGCTCCATCCTAAGATTGTTGCACAACAATAAAGTTTCACTGTGCATTCATGCCACTGACGGTCATCATAAATAAGGTTCATCTTCAATTTCTTTCTACATATATTTTTTATACTTCTGTATATTTTTTGCACTAGATTATTAAAACGGTAAATTTTTAATAAATTTAAGAGGTGACAGTGTAAGAAAGTAGATTTATGCTACTTTTAAATGGTTTCTATATAATATTTCTTCAGTCTTTATAATTTTTCATCCTCTTTCATAATGTTGTATGGCCGAGAGTCTAAAAAATAAGCAAAAAATAATATAAAAGTTTTGAACGTGAATTCACAGTTTTAGGGGAGACGCCGCATCACAGAAACATGACATGTTCTGTATCGGGAAAAGGCAATTCTGTCATCCCCCTGTCATGTTTGTTTGAACCTTCCAAACGATGTTATTTATAAATATAGTGTTGTCTCAGCTACACACCGTTTACCATGAAAATTTAAAATCTAAAACTCCCCAAGCAGCTAATTGACATAAGAACACTTTTAAGTAATTTAATTATGAAAATATAACTATGTTAAACGGTACCAACATCATCTCCAAAAGAGTCATGTTAAGAACTTTTGGCATTATCCCGGGTAGAAGTTAAGCCGAGCTGGTGATTTAAATAACTACAATTTTATGATTTTGAAATTTTTTCATGGATTTTGACTTTGGAGTTAAAACCAGGACTGGAATTGCTAATTAAAACTACGGTATATACCAAGTTAGTAATAAGTTATTAAATACTCTATTCGTATTAATTTGTTTTATTCATTTCAGTAACAGTACCTGGAGGACGAGCTTTTGCTCGGTTAACTCAAACAGTAATATTCTTTGATGAAATATAATTTTAAAAATTTGCTAAATTAAAATAACATTTTTACAATTTCGATATTTAAATAAAATCATGGTATGGGTAGAGTAGAATCCATGGACAGTGAACATGATAAAGATTTCTTTATGTTTAGTGGACATTAATGTGCAGTATATAATAATGTACTATACAATTAGACGAAAAAAAAGGAGTAAATATTTTGAAAGTGTGCTCGATTGAGTAAAAAGATCAGGTGATAAATAACCCGCCCCTTGCACCTGGGGAGCGATGCGTGTTCTTCCCAAACATTTACGTTAACGATAACATTGAATTATTCGCCAACGTTGTAAAAGAAGAATGGAAATTATTTAGAGTATATCTTTATATTTTATTTCAATCAAATTAAACTATTCAATTGTTGAAGAAAAAGAAATATCGAATAACCCACTGTCATTGGGGATTTCAAGTTGGAATATTTTATATAAAGGTGATTTCTTTCACTAGTAAAGGGAAAGAACTCATAATATCATTTAATTTAGATTAGATATTAGATTTATTTTAGATATTAGATATAGACCTTTCATTTATTTTAGACAGTGTATCAACATATAAGAAAATTAAAATAATTTGTTAAATTTAATTGAAATTAATACAAAAAAGTAATAATTTTGTTTACATGTCATATAAAAAAAGTTTTCTTTTTGCCCTTCTTATAAGTTATATGCAGTTTTCATTGGTCAGAATGGTTCTTCTGTTATTGGAAATACCTACAATCACAGAGCTACTATAAGGTTTGGCACGAAGCAATGAAGTTGCGTTTCCAAATTAAATATTTCCCCCAGAACTCTGTTAGAGGAAGCTGGTTTACTCTTCGTTAAATAATCGCCCCTACCTCCAGGTAATTAATTATATTTTCACAGAGACAACACGTTTTGATTGTGTTCCATTAGTTCAACGAATGCCGTGGGCTTATTTGAATTCAATTTCATAATTTGTATAATTATTTTATGACGTAAACTATTGGTGCTACACTGTATTCTAACTTGCTAATATCTAAATTTTTTGCATTATGCATCAGAATTTACAGTGATGTATAAAAATGGTACCGGCTTTGGATCAATGGAGAATAGTTTGTATTTACTCAAATTGATTTATTTATCAGGAGTTTTAAAATAAAAGTACTTTACATTACAAATTAAACAAATAAGAAAATTAAATTTAAAAAAGTAAATTTCAGGACAACAATTGTATAGTTTAATCACTTTTATCTATCAAATTAAACTGCGAAGTTTTTACTTTGAAACTGTTGAGATTATCTTCATTTCTGTTACACATATTATGCGTGACATCCGCAACAATCCCCTCAACCTACGTTCTCCTCTTCCGACCTCATTTCTCCTCTCCCCTTTCTCGGTCGGGGAATGTACTAATGAGCTACTTCACCACAACAGCGCTGTCTGATACCGCCCTGTCTCGCATATTACAGCCAATATATGGTTAATCTATCGATACCAATGTTTGATAGCTACAATCATTACTTATAACATGTATTTGGTCGATACATTTTGCTTTTTACAACAGTAATTACGTAACTACTCAATCGATTATAAAAAATTTTAGTATTAATGTTAGTTTTCCGTAAACAGAGAGGCACAAACTGATTTTCTTTTTTAAAGTTCATCATTATACCACCCAATTAAAATAGAATATTATGTATTAAATAAATATGGCGTTAACACCAACTGATATTAGGCTATTTTTTATATTAGGCCTAGGCTACGGATAATTATTATTTTTAGTTTAATAGGAAAACATGGGCAAAAGATATTTTAGCAAAAAACTATAGCGGGACAGACGACGGAAAACTAACAAATAAAAAATTAACTATTAAAAAACAAATAGGTATAAATTATTGTTAATCGAATTTTGGAAACGAAAACAAACAACTTTACATTAATTAGCTTTAAAAAGTCGTGTTTTACTTCTGATTAATGTTCTTAAAGTTTTGGTTTACAAAAATCATACGGTAGTTTATTTATAACAAATTAAATTTTTAAGTTTTGTAACATTTAGATAAATTTATTATTTTGCGATATGTTTTCTTTGAAGTAGAGTATTGGCGAGAATAAATGAGTAGGGTAAGTTAATAGATTAAAAACATGTTTATGGACATTTAAATTGCTCACATATATTCCTTAGGATATAATTTGAAAAATTTCAAAGCGATTTTCTAACTCAACTGATATGTAATATGTTCCATGTGACGTAATTAATTTTGCTTGTTTCGTTCTAAGTGAAGTTTGGGTCGATACTTTTGGGGCATTTTATATCCTTATACTGTATATGATGATAGACTATAAAGGCGAGATTGGTGTTATGAGGACGCCGTCGTGTCAGACAACAACCACCTGATGTGCTCCAAGCTTCACATCATGACCTGCTGAGAGACCAAAGGGTTGTCCCAACCGACCATTATAGCCCCCGTTATCTGCGTAACCTAACACCGACAAGCCGAGTTGACTTTGCCTTCCTCCCTCAATTAAATAAACAATTTTGGAAGTCAATGCCTCTTTGTGGTAATTGGTCCCTGGCTAATATTTCTAAATACACAACACGTTTTGTTCAAGTTTTAAATTTATTCACTTTAATTTCTTAATGAAGAACAAAGTAAGTCAGGTACATATTTTAAGTTTAATGATAGGTTTATGGGTGATAGAGGCATTATGTCCATAAAAAGTTCCTATTCTGTTATGTTGAATTAAATTGTAATTACTGTACTACAATAATTTTAATTAAGTGTTTCTTATTTTTTGTTCGCAGAAGACGAAATCTCGTTTGTAAAGGGATATTAAACCATGACGCTTAATAGGTAAGTCTTGATAAAACATTAAAACAATTGTGTAAGTGTAAATAATTTTAATGCAAACCTAATTGTAAATGGGCTCTACATATGGCCATAAGACGTATTCCAATACAGATTATATGGTCGAGAACGAAACATTAAATCATGAGCAGAAATATTAAATATAGCTTTTTCTCATTCTAGGTTCATTTCTAGGTTCATAAACATTTCAATTTATTATTGAACCTAAGAAAAAAACCGCTATATTTTAATAAACTGTGTATTTATTTTTCATGATAAAATATTTAATAACTATCACTATATACTTTACTCATCTTAATATCTCCACTAGTTAAATACGTTGATCTTACAACGATTTGTATTACTTAAATAATGATTGTTTCAGGACGATTGGATTTCTTTATTTTTTTACAGGTTGTATTATACCGAAACTATAATTCAAGTTACAAATTAAATCTCAAGTTCATTAATCATACGTTTTCCTTAGTATAAACTAAAAATAAATTAATTTCAATATACTGCTGAATTAAATCCCATCAAAATAATCAAATTGGTTTACTTACACTACGGTATCAACAATCATTTTTAAGCTACGTCTTGATTAAAGTAATATTTGTTGTAAAAATTTGGCAAACTAAAAAATAGTTTGAACAAATTTGTAAGTACAATAGAGATCATTTAAGGACTTTCAACTGAAGTAATCGAATTAATGTCTATGCGTAAACAAACTTGGCCGACACTACCAGTAATCCAGTTAATGCCAAGCAAAACTTTGTTTTTGCTAATGTTTGTCATCTTATTTTGTAATTTAATCTTCTCTTAGTAATCCTTGTTTGGACATATTGACAAACAACCAACAGACTAACTAAATTTCCTTCTTTTTTAGCGAATTTCCCATAGGGAATAAGCTATTACCGTAGGTCTCATGGCAAGACCTAAGCCCGGGACCATGTTACTTTTTCGTTTTTAGGTACCCAGAGACCAAAAATAATAGTCATTAAAATTTATATATATATATATATATATATATATACACATATATATGTATATATATATGTATATATATATGTATATATATATATGTATATATGTATATATGTGTCCCTAGACACGATAACTCTCGTAAAAATGGTCCGATCGACACCAAATTTGGTAGAGATGTGTAATCCTACATTTATTCGGATGAGTTCGAAAACCAGACATATCGATCTACCGGAAGGGGTAGTTTTGGGGGGTTTTGTACCCCAAAAATGGGTTTTTTGCATTTTTCATATGTAAATTTAAAAAATTTTAAATTTTTATTTTGACCATTGTATTTAGCTCAAAAAAACACACAATTTAGTATCTTGAAGCTTTGCTCTATCTCCATTGGTTACCGAGATATTACAAAGTATAAAGACAGTACATTGTCTTTTGGGGCTCCAATGTTAATCTTATGGAGAATAAGGATGTGTTAATATTTCACTTATTAACCAATATTTTTGGATGAAACTTGGTATTTAGCTTCATTTGGTTGAGATTCATCCATTTAAGGTAAAAAATCTTGGTTTTTGTACTTATCATGGCAGCAAACCTGCATACTCTTTTCCCATGTTAATCATATGGAGAATAGGCAAACTCTTTTATTTCTGGACAGATGTTGATGAAACTTACTATATGGCTTTATATGATCGAAATAAATTTTTTTCCTGCTAAAAACCTACTTTTAGTGTTCCCCATGGCAGCATACCTGCATACTCTTTCCCTATATTTATCTTAAGGAGAATAGACATTTTTCCCTATTTATGAGCACGTGATGAAATTGTGTTTACAAGTTTAGCTGGTCAAAATTAATATTATTAATTTGGAAATTCGCTGAGTACGCAGGTCTGCTGCGACGGGGGGTATTACTTAAATATCTACATAAACGAATTATTCTTAACTTTTACAGTCCGCTTGAAATTTGTAGCAATTTCACGTAAATTAGCTTTAATACTTGCTATCTGAAACTAATTCACAAAAAATATAAACGGGATATTTGTCAAAATACAGTTAATACTACCTGAGTTTACAGCATTTGTTTACTTATTTACTTCCTTAAAACTACTGCAGTCTCCACGGTTTAATTGAGTGCGACAATTATACCGGCTACTGAATAAGCAAGTATAAAAAGAACTTGTAATCCTTCTAAAAAATTAAAACATATTAGGCCTAATAATCTATCAATTATATTTTATTTTATCCTTCAATCTATTTAGTTTTGAAGTCAAGTGTTTTGGTCACATGTGGCCAATTAGTGACGTGCAGATTTTTTCTTTCATCAGCAGAAGTATAGTTCTGCAAAAACTATAAAGAATACTGTCTCAAATTTCTTGTTGTTTTTTTACATTGCTTCTTTTATACAGTAATATTTTTTCTACTTATCAAAATTATTATTACATCAGTTGAAAATAAATTGATATTGGTGATATTTGCACAAAGATATTCTTCAATTTGGAGTAAGAACAGTACCCTTGGTATTAAATATACATCTACTATAGGAATCTATAGGAATAGTGATATCTCGGAGACAAATTTCTGGATCCGTATTTTGGATGGTTCTGAAACTATATATTATAAGGACCTTAAATTTGGTAATAACGTTTAATTATATTATTTGTATATATACGTCACGATCAATGTTGTTAATCAGACACTATACAAAATTACTAAGTTTTCTGGTGTAATTGATCAACTAATCACTTTAACCGACGCAGTTTAGGTTAGGTTAAGTTAGGTTAGGTTGGGTCGGATTAATCACACTGTCCAACGGCCAAACTCAGTTGGATATTACGTTTAATATTTTGTTTAAGTAATAATTACAATTCAATTAATCACATTGACCAAACTCTAGCAGTTATTGTTTATAATGGCCGGATAAAGTGATAAATAAAGGCAAATTTATAACTTATACCGAATTCATTTGTTTACATTATGAAGTATGACCGGTTATTATACATAATGACTATATTATCAATTTGACTGTAATCTATATTAATATAACTAATATAAGTGAAGAATAAATAGTGTGAAGTGAAGAAAGAATAATAATTTATTATTATTCTTTCTGTCATCCAATAGGTAAGTAGCTATTTTTGTGACCAATATATTATTCATCGCTTATAATTCAATTGAAATGTGAGAGTGCGATTCAAATTACAGAAGATTAAAAACGTCAGGTAAACTATTCAACCTTTTAAGATGAAGATGAAGTAACGTAGAGATTGGAGATTATGCAAGGAAAAGCTTTGCAATCATCGGAGCTCTTTTGATTTAGATCGCGATTAAATCCTTTCCGTTTCTTTTATTTTCAACCATTGATAGATCCTAGATTAAAAACAGTAGATTGCCTTTTTTCATTGATATCCTTGAGGTATCAGTCATATATATAACGAACTAGCTGTTGCCCGTCACCTCGTCGCTGGTGTTGAATTCATTTTGTACGTAATATTATTTTAGTCACAGAGCACCGAAATCTTTTTTAAGATCTCTGTAATCTTTTTTAAGGTCTTTTTAAAATCTTTTTTTAAGATCTTTTTTAAGAGCAACAAAATCTTCTTCCTTAAGAATGACATTGACACAATGAAGTAGTGTCAGTGGAGCTCAGTAGGAAATTTGCAAAACCTATTTTTTATGAGAACCTATATGAGCAAATAATAACGACCATGTAAAATTTCAACTCCATAGGCAATAAAGTCATTTTGAAGTCATGTGGGGTGGAGCCCTAAAAAACATAACAAAAATATTTTTGCAAAACGGTTTCTTAGTGACCATCTACTAGCAAATGGAAAGTAAACGTTAGATTTCTACCCTCTAGGACCTATGATAATTTTGAGATTCTGTGGGGTGGAGCCATAAAGGAAATTTGCACACCAGGCGGTGGCTGCGTACGTGAGGACTGGGCGCAGGAGGGCGGTGTAAAGCTGGACCTTCACCTTCACCGGCAGCGTCCTCGTTCGGAGGAGAGGAAGGATGGAGGTCAGACCTTTGTTGGCAAGATCACATACCCTGGTGACGTGGGGCGTCATCGTCAGCCTTTGGTCGAGAATGACCCCAAGGTACTTGACGCGGGTCTTCCAACCAATCCTGCGTCCGAGGAGGGTCAGAGAGTGGCCGTCCCCTTGCCGCCTAGCACGGGTGAAGCAGATGGCTTCGCTCTTCTCAGCATTCACCTTGATCCACCACTTCGTCGGCCAAGGTTGAAGAAGGTCCAGTTGCCGCTGGACGTACACACGAGACATTCTCTGGTTGGTGGAGGCGGCTGTGAAGAGTGCGTCGTCCGCATACAGCGACACCTGGACTCTCGGGGCTGCCGGCATATCATTTGCATACCACAGGTACAGTATCGGGCCGAGTACTGAACCCTGTGGTACGCCAGAAGAGACGGGTCGAGTGGTGGAATGTGAGGCCGCAACGCTAACGAAGAACCGACGGTGGTAGAGGTGGCTCCGCAGCAGCTTCCATAGACGTCCGGGGAGGGGGGAGTCAGCCAGCTTGTAGAGCAGCCCGTCATGCCATACTCGATCGAAGGCCTTACTGACGTCTATCAGGACCGAGGTGGCGTGGTGCTTCCTGACCAGGGCCCCAGAGATGGTGTTGATGACCCTGCGGAGCTGGTGAGTTGTAGAGTGGCCCCTCCTGAAGCCAAACTGGTCGAACCTGATAGACGCGAAGAACTCTTCCGGGATCCTGGACAGGATGATGCGCTCAAGGATCTTGGAGAGCGTGGGCAGCAAAGAGATCGGCCTGTGGTTGTCCGGGAAAAGCTGATCCTTGCCAGGCTTGGGGATCATGATCACCTTCGCCTCCTTCCAGGTGGCCGGAAAGTCAAATCAATTTACTAAGCATGTTGACTTCTAATTGTCAAATAATACATAAAAAAATGTCTCACATTCTTATGTTTTACTAATAACAAACCTAATGAGACCAGTCTGTTCTATAGTTTAACAAACTAGTTACCCTTGAACCAAATCGTTTACTAATGTAAGATCACTAAATGACATAATCTAATGGACACAGCATAGGTGTAATGTTTAATGTAGTATTACTTTGTAAAGCTGATAAAGCTAGACAGGATATTGTGTCGGATACAGCCTGTTAGATGTCACCGATAAGGGAACGTCGATGGTAGAGGGTTGTCGGGTGGGTGGAGGTAACGTTCATAAATCGCAAGGCTAACACAACCGTTACTCAGGAAACCCTCTCCTCCAACACACTCTCTCTATACCTATTAATTCTCCTTTAAAACTATTCATAAAAGTATTTTTAGGATCACTTTTTTTAGAAGTTAGGAAAACATTTTTGAATACGCTAATAGTAGATGGAGCTCTGCCTTGGTAATACCAGCGTGTTGATGGTTTTTTCTCAAGTCACGACCTTCCAGGTCAACCTCAAAGTAGCAAGTTATGTGTGAATAAATAAAATTGTCAAAAGTATTTTTTGAAAAGAATATAGTTACTATAACCTTAAATCCTAGAAAATGGCTCTTCTAATTTCATTTGTGACAGATATGTAGCTTCGAAATTGATATAAAATAGTTCTGTACTAAGAGAGGCACCGTGTATTTTTGTAATCTATATATTAATACGCAAGCATGTTTCGTTTCCTCCTTTTTTCTCAGCTTGTGTGCATCGTAGAAGAAATCCTCGCATACCGTTAGAAAGGTATAGTCCTGTAGATGAGCAGAATCACATTCTAATTCACGTCGGACTCCAGGGCTACGCCCCAGAGGCTTTCAAAGTTCCAATGTTAATCTTATGGAGGAAGGAGAATTGAATAAATCAATAGACAGCTGTTGTAAAAACAACTGCTAGAAAAACAGGAAGAACATATGTTTTTGCTCTAAAATATTTTTAAGCTTCTTGGGTCCAGATAAACTGAAACTTTGATCGAATTTCGATCAGGAGGCGATCTCTAGTATTTCTTATTACGCAAGCATGTTTTTCCTCCTCCTTATTTCTCAGTTTGTGTGCAACGTAGGAAAAATCCCAGCATACCGTTAGAAAGGTAAAATAGTCCTGTAGATGAGCAGAAACCCATTCTAATTCACATATGACTCCAGGGCTACGTTCTACAGACTTTCAAAGTTCCAATTTTAATCTTATGGAGGAAGGGGAGTTATTAGACAGCTGTTGTAACAACAACTGCCAGAAAGAACAGATGTTTCAGTTGTAAAATGTTTTTAAACTTCTTGGGTTTACACCAACTGAATGTTTGATCAAATTTGGCGATCTCTAGTATTCCTTATTGCGTAAAATCTAAGTTTTTCCTACAAGGACTTCAATTAATTTTTCTGTAGTGTTCTTTAGCTGGTTAATCAACAGCTGTTGACAGCTGTGCATGTTGGCCATGCATTTTGGAGAGAGATTATCATATCATAGTGTGTTTGTATCCACTCTACATTGATGTTGGATTGGAATGTTACATTATGTGATACAGTATGTGACAAATCCTAATTTAATACTAGAATGCATTTGTATACATAGACTGAATTACTTTACAAAATAGTCTAATGAAACATACTAAGAGGCATTACCTTTGACTTAGGACTTTTTCTAACCTCTCCTTAACTTTGTTCTTAAGCTTTCCTAAGGTTATATTTGTTGTATTGGCAATATTTTTCTAATATTAAAACCATATGACAATGATAACAACTTAAAGCGTTCAACTACACCACGTTCAACATCAGTGTTTGGTCGAAAGACGAAATTTTTATTTCCTATTGATGGAAAATATTAACTCCCGACTATATTTTTGTCGTAATTAGGTGTTATTTTTTAATTACTTGTTGTTTAGAGTCGTTAATAGTGATAATTCTCCTAGTACATGCCGTTGTTAGCCTATTTGTTGTGAAATCCTTACAAACTTGGTTTGGCCACTTTTGTACCGATTTTCATTTAGGTATTTGGAGTTTTAAAATTTTTAATTGCCGCCATTTTAAAAATACACAGTGGAAAAAATTAATTTTTTTTTAATGTACATTAGTATGATAAATATTCATACCAAACATGAACTGAATACAATCATCCGTTACGGAAATAATAATTATTGTGTAAAAAATGGCGTTTGTGTGAGTAACTTAAGACTTCCGGACAGTTTAAATATGATTTTTATACATGTTTCTAACCTAGGAACAATGCCCAAAAATAGTGTCAGGGAGTTCTGAAACACCCTGTAGAGTAGATAACTAGCCACTTAATACAATGTTACTTTGTTATACTAGTTATATATGTGACGTTATATAGCACACAGATTTTATCACGCCATTATGCAAATTATAAGTTATAACAATTCGATTCATTTTATGCTGTATCCATACGACTTTGCAATTCGCCCTTCAGACCAATTTAATTATGTACTTTAATTTGATTCGTGTAATTTTGTTTTTGAGCTCAGTGATTATTATCTAATAATCAAGTTTGTAATTTAGTTAGGGTTGTCTGTTGGCAAAGAGAGCAAATTTAGTTAGGCTGTTGCATCGCATACCGCGTTGAGGAGGTCGTGGGGGGGGGGGGGGTAGGAGAGAGTATGTGAAGGGGAGAGTGAGAGGGGGAGGGGTTGGTTGCATTCTAAATCGAGTGGATAATGGTATTGAACGTCACTCAGGTGGGGCGTATGACTCACTCTCACTTTCCCCCACCTGGCCTGCTTCCAGGAATAAAATTCACATTTCGTTAAACCAGGACGTTATAACCACTAATAGATTTTTGTAGAGATCATTTTAAATTAGTGAGTTAGTTATGATTTTCCTTAGTTAAATCACGATTGTTTTTAGACATTGATATGATTTATTATTATCTTTTACCGTCCAGGATGATACATCTCCACATATACAGGGTGATTCAGACCACCCGTCCACTATTTATTGCAGGAGAACGGTTTGAGATAAAATCATGAAATAAAGTTTTTTCCCACTAAATTGCATATGGGCTTTCCAATAAAAATATTTTCATCAATGCCAGTATACAGGGTGTTCCAAAACTGGAGGTCACGGGTTCGAATCTCAGAATTTTCTTAAATAAACATGCAGATTTTTTTACATAATTTTAAACGTATTAGTCAAAGGAGCATTTTCGTGAAAACAGAATGAATTTATCTTTTTCCGTTTCAAAATGGCGGCCATTTTTGTAAGAAAAATCAACATTTACGGAATACCCTGTAATTCTTGTATTATTTGTCATAAATGACTCCTGATTCAATATACTTATTTGAAATGAGCTAAGCTTTGCAATGATATGTCACAAGACCACATTTATTAAAAAACTAAAATTTCCAAAATTTAATAATTTTGAAAATTTTAACATAAACAAAACTCAAAAATTTTAAAAGTAAACATATGTCACATTGTACATCATCTTAAAGCTCTCGTTAAACTAAGCAACTTTGTAATTTACACTATTATTCTATCTCTTGTGGTTTTGTAGTAATAACATAAAAATGCCATTTTCCCATATGATTTGCATGTTAAATTAATGTTATGGCAACAATCAAAGAAGGACCTCTATACTATAAAGCCCTCAACAATTAACATGCAAATCATATGGGAAAATGGCATTTTTACGTTATTACTACAAAACCACAAGAGATAGAATAATAGTGTAAATTACAAAGTTGCTCAGTTCAACGAGAGCTTTAAGATGATATACAATGTGACATATGTTTACATTTAAAATTTTTGAGTTTTGTATATGTTAAAATTTTCAAAATTATTAAATTTTGGAAATTTTAGTTTTTTAATAAATGTGGTCTTGTGACATATCATTGCAAAGCTTAGCTCATTTCAAATAAGTATATTGAATCAGGAGTCATTTATGACAAATAATACAAGAATTACAGGGTATTCCGTAAATGTTGATTTTTCTTACAAAAATGGCCGCCATTTTGAAACGGAAAAAGATAAATTCATTCTGTTTTCACGAAAATGCTCCTTTGACTAATACATTTAAAATTATGTAAAAAAATCTGCATGTTTATTTAAGAAAATTTTGAGATTCGAACCCGTGACCTCCAGTTTTGGAACACCCTGTATACTGGCATTGATGAAAATATTTTTATTGGAAAGCCCATATGTGATTTATTGGGAAAAAACTTTATTTCATGATTTTATCTCAAACCGTTCTCCTGCTATAAATAGTGGACGGGTGGTCTGAATCACCCTGTATAAGGCAAAGGTCTCCAATATCAAAGAAAGAAAAAAAACTTGGTGTTTATAAATTTGTTTTAAACATATGTTGTATAACCGAGTATCATTGGGTTTCGGAGACTTAACTTCACAACGTTTGAAAACAGTGAATCATAACAATAGTGATTGCCTTAGATGAGGTGTCAGCAACCAGCATATTAGACATTAAGTGAGATCGATACCAGGTTGTCTACTGCTACGGTGGATATTTTTGTTATATTTCCGCCAATGGTATTTTTAGTTTTCTTAAGGAAGGTCAGGCCGAACCTTATTAATCGGACCCCTTCACGAAAAAAGGCTGAGTAACATCTGAAGAAAAGTAATCCTAAGTAAACTTATGAGCTTTAATTTGTAAGTAAATTACTCAAGTATTTTTATAAGGCAATATATTCTAGACTAAAACCCCATTTGAGACACACACAGCGTTCTAAACGTAGACTAATACAGGAACACAATATCTCGATATAATCCCTGCCAAATCCGGAGTGTTAGTTCATGGTTGTTATTGCATATCAAACTTTGAGACCCTCTACAACTCCAAGTGCTTGTAATATTAACACCCGGGAACGTATATCCTCTCAAGAGTTAGGTAATTACCAAGCTTAGACGTCAGTATGAATTGGCTACTTTTTGTGATAAATTATTTCCTACGTATCTAAAAGTTTTTTAAAAATATTTTATTATTATTTTGAGATGCAAGTGGGTATCGCCATCTTAGACACCCAAGAAAAGGCTTTAAAGTGATGTTTAGTGTGATCGTTTAATATCCGTCAGTGTACAATTAACTTAATGTGTACAAATCGAAAGGTCACACTAAATTTGTAATTTTAATGTAATTTGGTATGTAAGTGAATCACAGAATAACCTCATTTTTTTCTTATTAAAAGTATTTTACTGTTATAACTTACATTCCCCACGACTCCCATAAAATTAACTGTTTTAACTAAAATAAAAATGCATGTAAAATTTCCTAGTTGACGCTGTTTATTGTAATCAACAAAATTACTTTAAATAGTGTTCAATTACAAATATCCGATAAAATATTCAATAGGTAAAAAAACCAAGGTTGCAAATGAAAGTGAGCTCGGTGTCACGGCGAGGGAGTTATTTTTACTTCATAGGTGTTCCTACTTTAGATAAAAGCATTATTTAATGATAATTCAAATGGTTTACTATAATTCAATTATATAACAATTACATGCAAATCTCCAAGTATAATTTATTTTTATATTGAATTGCTATTTTAGAGAGTAAATAAATTGTTCTAAGCTATATCTTATTCTAGTTAAGTTTGTTTGTATTACTTAACTGGAAAACTTTCTAATTAGGCATATGCCCCTCCCGTGAATACAATTTCACTTTAGTCATTGGATTCCACACTAGCATGTAACCCACAGTTTCGACCGAGTGCCGGGGATCGATAAACATTAATTGATATTTAATTTTTTTCTATTGTATATTGTTAAATAGTGTTGAAAAGTACAGGTTAACCAAACATTGTATTCAATCAGTCTTCGTGATTTCTTTTCCCAATAAGATACTTTTCTACGATTTTGTATTCAAATCTGAATATCCTATTCGGAAAAAGCTAAAATAATGTCGTTTGTCTTGTAGTTAATATGCTTAGGTTTTTCCCAGTGTTGGAAAAAAATGTCATAACAACATCAACAATCATCATCACTTTGCTTTTAGAATTGATAAAGATCAATTGATTTGATAATTTACAGTATTTCATAGAAAGTATACATTCATGTACATATCACTACAGATTCAGCCATTCAGGGCTGATTATTTCATTTTTAAATACAGTTATTCAAGGCGTGCCCATTGTTTATCTGCAGGCCCGTGCTGGCCCACCGGGACACCGGGACGTATCCCGGTGCGCCCTCCGCGTAGAGAATTTTTGGCGCCCTCCAGTTCCGAAACAGACTCATTTTACTCTGAATAGCAACAACGAAAAGTTAAGTTTTTTCAAAGACGATTCATGTAACAGCTCTGAACGTTGTCTTAAGTAAACAAGACAATAATTTATACTAATGTAATTTAATCCGTATCATTCTTGGACTAGGATAATCGGCAATAATACCGAGCGGAAGACTAAATTTTACTACTAAATGGAACTCATGGTCCACACGGCAGTTTGCGGGACGCCCTTGGCCTTGGCCAGTGATGAGGGCAAAAGAGGGGGTGGGGTTGGAACGAGATGTCTGCCATTGCCGTCTTCATTTCGTCTGCTTATTGATATTTGCCACTATAATCAGTGTCAATAACCTCATGCAGTATGCCTATATGTAACATGTGTGGTGAATTATTCTATGATTTATTGTCCTTCTCGTGCAAGTGTCTAATGCTAAGTGTCTCGTGCTACCTTTATAACAAAGGTAGCTCAAGTGTCGTGGGTTTTCAGTTGTTTATGTGAAGGCTGGAAAAACGAGGTTAACCTAGATATAGAGTGCTACAAAGATAAGGATATTTGCCTCCTCCGATTTTCGCAATTTTACCCCTATTCCCGCTGTTTCCTTAGTTAACAGTCCGTTATTTACAGTTTCCCATCCGGTATCTGTCATTTTACGCATAAATGATCGTCGTTTCTATGGTAACTAACCTCAAATAAACTCAATAGACTGCCCAAAGACCATAAACTCAAAGTGGCTTTAGAACAACAAATAATCATATGTTTTAAAAGTATAATCTGTATTTTTTTAGGCTTGTTGTGGCCAACTAGAATAGCTAAAACTGGTTACCAAGGAAACGAAGACAAAGTGTTCAATGGTTACCAAGGAAACGGCGTTAATCGGGGGTAAAATGGCGCAAATCAACAGTGGTAAAAAACATTAACATGTTTATCCCGAGAGGACACTATCTCGGGAGAATCTCTCTAACCCTAAGGTTAATTTTAAAATTATACTTGTTGAAGTTTACCGTAATGATGGTGGCTTCTGCTCTTACTCTTCCAAAACTTGTTATGAACAATACAACTCAATTGATACGACTCAAAATTTAAAATAGCATTATTTTACAGCGGAATTATTTTCTTAAATTCCATCACGATTTATGTTTTTAGTGCAAACGGCAATCATTAGGTGTTAACAAATTAATGAGAAAATACTAGATTACCGTACCTTGAAAACAAGAAATGTTAGATGCGAGTGGCTATAATTGTGTCCTTACAGCAAGGCTATCTAATCAGTGCAAGACTGTGGACACCCGGTGTATTTTTTTTATTTTGGCATGCTTGTTTAAGGGATCTAGAAAGACAGGTAACATTTTTACTTTTCATTGTTATTTGAAGGCTAAATCACTCCAATGAAGGAGGCTGCCAAGCAACTAATATCAAACAGTGAATAACTATGAACGAAGATCGAACCGTCACCGAATAGTTTTTTCTATTGTTAGTATTTTGTTATTATGTGCTTATAGTATCATGAAATTAAGAAATTAACTAGTAAACTCTTGCAACGTGTTATTGAATGTATGTATTAACAATTAATAGTTTGAGGTAGTTGCTTTATTGTTAGAATGTTATATTGTGTGTTTAGTGACTCTTTAATCATGTTTCAACTACTTTTTTGTCTCTTATTTTGTTTTGCTCTAAGAAATTAGTGATATAGACTGGCCACTATGAAGTACCTACAGGGCTATAAAATATTTATCTAGCTAAATATGGAAATAAAGAATTTTTCCCTGAAGCATAAATGAGTAAAAAGAGTACATATTATTTGTACTATATAAAGTGGATTTAAAGCTATCAAATCGTTTGAGATGTGTATTAAGGGGTTAACATTTCAAAATATATTCACTATATTCAATACTTAAGACCCTAGGTAATTCTCCTTGTGACAACAAAGGGTGGGGAGGGGTGGTGGATGGGGGTTACCCTGGCGCCCTCTGGCCATGGCCGTCCACCGCCCTAAGAAGAGAGCCAGCACGGGCCTGTTTATCTGAACGTGGGAAAGAAGGGGTCCAGACCATGAGAGCTGCCAAATATCTCCGGGATGTGGTGTACCCTACTAGAAACTTAGCTGGAGGGATCAGATCTTCCGCACGGACAAAGCTGGTAGCATCGTCGTTCATCTCAGCAAGCTTATGGCCAATGTCGAAAGTCCCCGGTCGAGCAGAAGAAGACTGATGTCCGAGGTCCAGTCCGTGCTCCTGAATGACTCCAAAGATGATCTCACTAAAGAAGTATACCGGATGAAGCTCGCTCGCGTGCAGCGTCAAGCAGCAACCAGAGTCGCATTACCGCATCCGTGTACCGTACAGTGTCCGAGTCGGTTGTTCTGGTGCGTCTACGTCCAGTGGTTGCGGAGGAAATTCAATTTTTCGTATAGCGGTAAATGCAGTACGTTGTTAAAAGTCACAGACGCGCGTAGGGTCAAACTCGCGCTGCTCAGCTGGTAGCTATCCGACTGAGCCATCAAGACAATAATGTTTGAAGCTTTTAACCCTTTTTAGCGAATTTCCCTATAGGGAATACGCTATTACGGTAGTAGCCATGGTAAGACTTAAGCCCGGGACTACTTTACTTTTTCATTTTGAGGTCCCCAGAAGCCAAAAACACCGTTCGTTCGTTTTCATATATATGTATATACTGTATATATATATATATATATATATATATATATATATGTGTGTGTGTGTGTGTGTGTGTGTGTGTGTGTCCGTGGTACCGATAACTTTTGAAGCGGACCTCCGATTTTGATCAAATTTGGTATGAAGGTGTAAGACCAGGTCTATTTTCATGAGTTCGCGAACCAGCATGATCGGGTTATGGGAACGGGGTTTTATGGGGTTTCAAAGGGGTCAAAAATAGGTTTTTGGCATTTTTGGACCTAAATTTTCAAAATTCATCAATTTTAACTAAAACCATTTGAAAGAGCTTAAAAAAGCAAACAATTTAGTATTTTGAATCTTTAAAATAGCTTAACTGGTTATAGAGAAAATTCAAATCAAGTTGCCCATGTTATTCTTATGGGGAAATCTTTAAAAAGTTATATATTGCTTATTTATCAACATATCTTCATAAAAATTTTTATGAACCTTCAGTAGGTGGTGAGTAATTAAGATTTGATAAAAAACCCCCATGGCAGCAAACCTACATGCTAAATCCCATGGTATTCTCATGGAAAGTAATTGTATAATGGGAGCAAGAGAGATGGAGATAAGGTATCTGTTCCTAATCAGCTGATCAGCTGTCTTCTGCAAATTTGTCAAATTAGAAATGTTTATGTTATGTTATTTGTAAACAAATCTTTCCTTTTGCATGGAAGCTTTGGATTATGCACTTTTATTACTGCTAAAAAAGTCATTTATTGCAATATAAATATTGATATATATGAATTATTAAATAAAAATAATTTACTCAGAATTATAATGCCATTAACTATATTATATTTCCTTGTAAAGATTATTAATTAATAGCGAGAAAGTTCTTTGATGTTGAAACAATAATTCTTTGGTTGGAAATTCGCTGAGTACGCAGGTCTGCTGCGACGGGGGTATTTTATATTGTTGGGAGAAAGTATGTGTCAGTTATCTGATACCGTTTATTTTTGTGTCTGCTGATAAAAGAGGCATCACGCAGTGTGGTTTTAGCTTTCATGCGTTGTTGCTTTGGTTGATAATCTATTTGTAAAATAACAACCTATGGATAACTCCTATAAAGTATCTTTCTTTGTATATTATTATTTTTTGCTTATTGTTAGTTTTTCAAGTATAACAAAACATTTTTCATTACTCTACACACGAAAGTACACTTTCTAAACGTAAAATGAGCTAAGAAAATAGGTTATTCCCGCTACTGCACCGCAAAATTACATAACATCAACTTTCTGTGCATTTGTGGTAGACCGATCAGCTGTTGCATAACGCTGAGTTTCCGTGCATATGTACCTCGACATAAGCACGGAATCTCAGCGTTTTGAGTTCGGTTTTTTTACTCGATACCTAGTTGAATAAAAAAATATTCATGTTGTTTACAAGTTTTTTTTATATCGTAATGCAAAATAATGTTCAATAATTGTTTCAAAAGTGCCATGGCGGGGCTCGATAGCCTTTTCCAAACTCGGCCTTGCCTCCGGCGTAAATGCAATCTTTCCCCCCCCAATAAATCACTTTCGAAACTAGTAGGCCTAATGAAAACTAATTTTATGTATTCGCTTTATATTAGTAACAAACTGAAATATTTTGGTTTTCTTTTTACACTGTCTGCATGGTCCTTTAGAAAACATTTTTTTACAATGGTCAAAAATGTTTGACTTTGCAATAAAATGGAATAATTTTAAAGAGAAAATATAAGAATATGCTCTCAGTGAAACTGGCATTCCACATGGTTGTATAAAAAATTAGTCATTTTCTGTTGAAATAACGTCTCAACTTGAACCTTCAACTGAACGAACAAATGATGGTTGAATAATTGCTAACCCACTGTGTACACAATACGAATTAGAGCGTGAACTTACAACAATCGAAACTGTTTAGCATTATATGTTAAACAATATATCTTACTAATTGAACTACTCCTAAGGAGTTGTTAAATTTAGATTATCGAATCATTCTGATAACTGTTGACTATTGATTCATCAGCAATTAACACTTTGGCGATCGGTTTTTACATTCCTCTCCTTGGCATAGGCTAAAACGTGCCTATGATTTCCTCACTCAGTTCTCGTCCCATACAAATAAATAGAACGAAAATTTTCGATTTAGAGATGCAAAATGTATTTGCGAGTTTGTATGTTCGTATAGCCTATGTGGCTAATTTTATTAATCGCTAATTTATTAACAAATAAAACTGAACAAAAAACCTAGTGACTAGTGTACTATTGTTTGATCCCTAAATTCCAACTAATGCCTCTCTTTTTTACTACTTTTTACAATACTTCCAAACTAAGAAAACAACCTTTATTAACAGGCAAATACAAAATTTGTTTACAATTAATTGAAATTTGTAATTTATCTTCACTGAATGGGTATGGAACAAAATGTTTACCATAGGTTGGAATCTAAGCTTACAATTTCTGCGAAACACGTCCATTAGTTTCCTGAGAGGTAGAGCGCGCTTTAATAAGCTGACTGGGAGGCTTCTATAGTCTTTTATGAGAAAAGATTATCTTGGTGAGACTTGAATTAAGAGTTTGCAACACCGGCCGCACATAATACTAATATTAAATTTCAAATGCCCGCTAACCCTGGTAAAAAATATTCATATTTTTATATAATTTTAAATAAAATTTTAATACCGAGGACCCTATGAAATTTAAATCTATATATTATTGATTGATTGATTACTAAACAACAAAGTATTATCAATTTTTTTTCGACAATAGACCTGTTTCTCAGTAGTTTAATTTTATAAATCACTTTAAAACTGTGGTTATTATTTCACAGTAGGATATATACAATAAATTTCCTTTAACATGACACAAAGATGAATCTTTTCTACCAGTATTAAAGGCGTAGCGGATATTAGAAACTTAACATTAGTCTTATGGGAATACAAATGTAAGGCGGCCGGTACTGCAGACTCTTAAAGAAAATACGATATTTTTGTGTCAAATAAAAAAAGGGTGGTTGTGAGAAATAAGAATTATTGTATCAAAATTTGCCAGTATGCAGTTAAGGAGGATAAGAATAGTAACTGATGTCCTGATACCTCTTAAATCGTTAGTATAGTCAAGCATAAACGGTAAATTTTTCGGATATTTTGTATATTTTAAAACAAATTCTAACCTCTACATTTTGAGATCGTGGAAAATACATCGTCACAGTAACTCCTCGTATTATAGTTTACGATTTTTGTAGGGAGCTACCCAAACCCTGGCCATCTAGTATCTAACTCCAACTAAGTTGTTAGAAAGTGTCATAAACTAACACTCAAATAAAAAAGATCAACTGTGACCAGAATCCATTACCCTGTCGGGGATTGAACTGATGACCTCAGGATAATTAGATGTGCGTTTCCTCACTTGACCCGCACTGGAGCTTTGTTGATTGCTGCCGGTTACCCTCTGTGCCATCAAAGGTCACGCAAGGTCAGGTTCGTTGTCGTGACAACCGCTTCCCCCCCCCCCTCCGCCCGACAACCCCCCACCCCTCTCACCGACATGTATTATTAAACTTGCTATTACCTAATTACAAATGGACTGGGGCGCTCCATGCCGAGTTGTGTTTGGTTGGAGGAATGGTGATGAGCACGTTCACATTGTGGTTCGGTATTCAAGGTGCAACGCAACGTTGCAGTATTGGAGGGGATTTGCGGTATTGGTCATTTAGGCTACCGATAAACCAAGGGGGCGGATCCAAGGGGGGGGCTAAGGGGGCTATAGCCCCCCCCCCCTTGGGGGCCAAGGTGGGGTGCCGCGACGGCCCGGAGCGGGCGCCGGCCCCTGTCGGGCGCAGGCCGGGTGATGGGGCGCCGGCAAACCAGCGCACGTTTTTCCGATATTTTTCAATGTAAACTACTTTGTGTCTGTGCACACTGTGAAATAAAAACATCACCCCTAAAAATATTTGTTCTTTAAAATGATATTATAAAGTCCTTTTCTGGTAATTCAACTAGACGACACTGTCATTTTAGTGTCTCTATTGGTACGCAATCTAAATCGGTGGGGCACCAATTCTGAGGCTTCCAGAGTCCCTCTGTGTGTGTATGCCGAGTCTTCGTATAGTTACGAGGCGGAGATGGGGAGTGACGTATTCCATCCTCAAGTTTAAAAGCCCTTTTACATCGCGTCGAGCGACACCGCGAGGGCTTGCGCCCGCCGCGTGTCGCTCGAATCGCTGTATACCTTATTGGATGACGCGCGACAGACGACCGTCAGGCGCCGGGTATAAATGCTCCTATTTAGTGCAATGTACTTATTTTACGTGCCTTGAAAGATGCGATGTATAATAGAAGCCTAAGTGGAAGTGGTGGAGGGAGGCGAAGGGGAATCAAAATTACAACTAGATGTTGTATTTAATGTTTGGTTGCATTGCCCGCGCAAACTTTTCCTGTCACAACACGAAATCAAGAACAACAGACAGTGCAGAGCAAAACGCAATGCTGTATGTGTAATGTCTGATAAACCCTTTGTGATGACTACCTATTGATTCAAACGAGATCACTTAATTAATTATTAAGATTCATTATAATAAATAAAGTAGTTCTAAAGAAGGTTATGTCTGAAAAAATAAGACTGAGGTTCATTCTAAAGAAAACAATAATCTGATTAAATAAAAGACGACGAAAAGCAGTCTAAATTGACGTTCAAGTTTTTATCAAAGCCAGAACCGTGTAGATTATTTGAACCTGGAGAAAACCAACTGGAGTTAAAATTCGTTAAAACAATTACTAATTCAAATAGCAATCATAAATTTTTGCAAAAATAGGCTACTTATAAACTAATTATAGTACATATCGGCACTCGATCCCTACTAACAAAAAAGTATATTATTAGGGCTTATACTCTAATATTATTGATGAGGTATATTTGTATTATGTCTCATATGTATGAACACACGGATATTGAGAAAGGCTCCAACGATTTTCTTCAAACTTTTCAAATAAAGCAGTTATGGAATAAAAATGATAAGGCCTATATTTACAGGTTTCCATATCAGG
The DNA here is from genome assembly GCA_030545055.2 of Neoaliturus tenellus. Lineage (NCBI taxonomy): Eukaryota > Metazoa > Arthropoda > Insecta > Hemiptera > Cicadellidae > Neoaliturus > Neoaliturus tenellus. Next base: position 42,550,163 of record CM061532.1, on the reverse strand, counting down.
AAAGTCTTCTTTTGGGTACTTGTCTATTGTTATATGACATAAGCCAGCTATTTTTTTATGTTATTTTGATCTGCAGTATTAAAGACCACATAAATTGAAAGAAGACTATTTACTGAGCATTGTGTAAAATTTCACTTTTTTAAGTCTTACTGTTCCGGTTCTACATCCTTAAAGTTAGAAATGTCACCGATGATCGCGGTGAACGCATTTCCTCCCGCGGCCTGACACCGGGCCTGCTACAAGTACTCAGCTAAGTTTACAATGTGCTGCGACGATTAGGTTATGTTTGTTATTGATATATAGGTCAGAAATACTTTCACTAACTCAAAACAAATCACACGGTAGTGATAAGTCATACATAAGACCGACTAGACAGCTATAACTAACCCAGCGTCACAGCCTTCAGCGGTGTTCAGTAAATAGTCTTCTTTCAATAGATGTGTTTTTAAGGCTGCACTTTGAATAACATAAAAATTAGTTAGCTTAGTAAGTAAAATTAAGTTCTTTCCCTTACCATTACGTTAATACGTTAATTAACGTAACAACGTTACGTGCTTAATTACGTTGCTTAACGTTACGTTGTTAATTAACGTAATTAACAGTAATTAACAATGGTCTTATGAAGTACAAAACTAAAAAAAAGAAATAATGAAATCTTAAATATTTAGATAAATAAAAGTAAAGTAGATAGATAATACAACTAAGCACTTTTTAGAGTTGCAATTGAATTTAAAACTTGAAATAGTAACAATAATGAAATCATCTGTTAACAAAAAAATGAGAACATCTGATCCGACAATAAATAAACCAGAGTGCAGCATTGGCAACGGTAGTCCTACATTAAAAGAGTCTGAAAGGCCGAGTCTCATCACTTGGTGCCGACGTACGTGATGTTATAATGACCAGTTTTTACTCATTGAAATGTAGGTACCGTGTCCGTGTTGGAGTCTGTGTCTCTATTTAATTTTAATACTACGACAACTTTACTATTGAAGGATTAATGTAATTGTAACTATAGACACATAATGGGTCAAAAAGACCCAAAACCTATACGTGATCTAGTGGCTAATCCATGATGAAATGTACTGTATATTAAAGTTAAATTTTAATAACAATTTAAAATATTAACCTTCCTACCTATTACCGACTTAGTATATTAAAGTTAAAAGTGTTAACACGAGAGTGTACCATTTCAATACGAAATAAAGATAATAAAAATTTAGATAGCAACAGGCCTATAAAAACGAACCAAATTTTTTAAGGTTAGTTTATGCATTGTACTTCAAGATGCAAAAGAAATTCTCATTAAATATTAATGATAATAAGAGCAATGAAAGTTGGTACATTGGCCAAACTGTTGTTTGTAATAAAAATTGATTGACGATTTAGTATTGTTTTCCAAAGCAACGGGGGAAGAAATGACATGAAACTGCTATTTTTAACACTTAAATTTCAAATACTTCTCGAGGGAGGGCCCCCGAACCCCCCGCCGGGCTGGCCCACCGATCGGGGGGGGGGGGGCGCAAACCCCCCTGTTAGCCCCCCCCTTACTAATGTTCTAGATCCGCCACTGCAAACAATATGGTAATTACCATGTATTGACGTACTGACATATAACATATTGACGAACGGGTAAACCTCACTGTTATTTTAACTCGTTTCGTGGTGATAATACTTATGTTGATAGGTACTTTAACATAAATGGCCCTTGATGTTATTGTGCTGATCAGATCAAATTACATCAACAAACATAAAGTAGGCCTACTATAAAAATTTGAATCTAGATATATTTCATCATTAAAAATTCAATCGTATTCCCATTTAAATGTTAAGTCACTTTCAATAATTTATTCATGATAGTAATTATAATGTAAACTAAATAATTAAAAAGAAATAACCACTAAACCATGTAGCGTAGAGATGACCATCGTCGAAGTGTAAAATGTGGGAGAGTTTTGGCGGATTAACATTTGGATTGATGGCATCATTTAAAACAACCCATAAAACTATGGACTAAAGAGTAACTTAATCCGCTAAAATCCATACATTTATAAATTGCTTTTATACATTGATAAATACTATTAGATCTTATAATGCAATAAAAATGGTCAGCGAAATTTTTAAGGGATATTGAACAATGAAATCCAAGCGATCGATATGAAATACTAATATTTTTAAGTAAAATATTATTTACTATTCAGTAGTATTTCGTGGCTATGATCCCATCTGACTTTTAAAAATAACGACATTTATAAAACGTTTCTTATGGTTTACTTTTTTGCAGATAAGACCCTATACCTCGTTCTTGCCAATCAAATAAAGAAATAATATTTTAAATATTTTAGAATCTAACTATCGATTACACGGAAAAGCAAAACAAAACACTGCGATGATTTTATTTAACATTTTTCATGTAATTTTATTACGGTAATATCGAAATGAAGAATAAATTGAATGACTGTCCCTCAATATTCCAATATTCACATATAGGTACGCCTTCAAACCTACATACTTATCAGAGCACCTCGGCTACACAATTATTTAAATAGGTATGAATATAATTTTTTATTTTAATAAATACATTTTTAAATTTGAATAAAAAATATAAAAAATTGCATTACACAAATTTGATTTAGTTATTAACTCCAAATTTTGCATTTGTTTGACTATAATAATTACTCAGTGTCGTCCCTGAAACTGGGTAGTATCATACTGAATTGCTTCTGCTCGCTAATAAATTACGCATAAAAATTATTTGTAACGAGTGGATTTTTTATTGGATCTAATTAAAAATATTCCACCAAATTAATTTTACATTTTCTGTATTTTCCAGTTATAGTAAGTAAGTATTCAATTTGTACACTCCTGGGTGCATTTATTTGTCATTAAAACAGTGGTCCTTTGGCGGCCATTTTGCTACTGGTATAAATTAGATCAGCCCATGTTAAAGGCTGAATGTAACTGCGCTACACCGCCGCTGTAAACCTAATGGGGGTTTCCATTCAGTTCGTAATTAAGTTTTGGGACTGTAGAGTATTGTTTTCAATTTATATCCATAAATGTGAAGGTACCATTCTCTGCTTCAAACAAACCAAGAGATAAATCTTTGAAATAATATAATAATTGTGCATTAAAATAAGCAATTGAGGCATTTTACAGTAAAATAAATAGAATACGACTTTATAAAACGCTTGAATTTAAATGTGTTGAAAGACGGTTGGAAATAAAACAGGAAACTAACATTTTTGTATAAGTCATTTTTATGCTCTCTAAAAACAATTTCTTTTAGAGTGAATCATCATTAAAACTGTTAACAAAGACTGTTAAAATAGACCGATGAAGCTGAAATTTGCAAGTATATAACACTGTTCAATTCTTTATTATACAACTAAGATAGGTAATAACAAAGATTACAAAGTTATCTTTGTTTCCTCTGTCGAGCAGTAAAATTATTTACATCAATAAACAATTATATAACGTAAAGTTTTAATACAGACTACACATCAAGTAAACACATAAAGTTTTTCGAGTTAACAGTTAAATAGTACCATTAAATTTTAATACAAACTTTGAATTTGTTGGTCAAGAGGATTTGATGTAGAGGAAGATTTATTTGAACTCAAATCGGTTTCAACTAAATCTTGACAAAAATGACTAAATAAAATACTTATTTTCGGCTTTACCCATTTTCATTTTGTCTACAATAAGGAAAACAATAATGAAACGTGTTATTTTAACGTTATAATGACAAACGTTCTAAGCCATGATCTTGTTGGCAACAAACGTCAATTTTATGTTAGACATATGAGGATTTCTTAAACGACCAAGAGTAGGTCAAGTTGATTATGGAAGACGAATTGTGTCAATAGACCAACAGACGTTCTATAGTTCGTCGTCTAGCCGCTTTGTAGTTCAAATGTACTTTACAGGTTCTTTGATGTTATAAATTTTACTTTGTTCATTGTTATTAATATTTTTAAGAACAAATACTCACAAAAAAGCTATACATTATTGAATCATAGATATTACTAATGCTTGGCTAACAAAATTTTATAAATACAAAATACTTATATAAATCACGTGAAAACATCTTATATAAAAGCAACCCTTTTCTTATCTACTCTACAAATTAAACTGAGTTACAATAAATCGTACCAGTTCTTAGTTTACAGGAAATTTTAAATTCCGAAGGGCAGGGACATCACCTAAAGTTCATTTTTGTCAATACAATTTACATAAGGAATAATAATTTAAGGAAAATTATGTTAGAAATTAAATGATGATTCTTATTTCAAACGTATACCGATTTTTATAGTAAAAATAAATAGGCCTAACTGAAGAACACACTTTAAAAGTATAATAGAAACAACTTACAATGATTTAATAAAACACCTATATGTCAAATAAATATTAAATAGAATACAAAATGTTAATAGTGCAAAGCTCTGCACAGTGGTATTGGTATTGAGTCCTCATTGATGCCTTAAACTACGTATCGTAATATTGTGAACAACTTTGAAAAGTCTCAGCAATAAGAAGGGTAGTAATTATTGGGAAGTGGTAGAGTGATTGAATTTTAGATTAATGTTTTTCAAGAAATTAAAAAAGTTTACCTTTCGAAACTTTAATTATTCGTCAACATTCAGGGCATCTTCAGTGTAAAATTAAGGCGCCTCGGCGAGACGCGACGCGACGGCGCGACGTGGCGGTCTCTTTGACGAAGGATCTGTTTCCATGGCAACAGCAACTTGTTGATCCCACGTTTTATTTTATGAATTTCCTCTTACGAAAATCATAAATTGTTCCGTCAAAGGCTTCTTAGAAGCAGCTAATTTAAGAATTTCAGCCTGACTTTTCTGTCTTTGTTCAAACAAAATGTTTTTTATCAAAATAGAATTTAGAATACTTCCAGACTAATGAAAAAATTCTTGTGACAAAAATTCTAGCATAATATATTAAATATTGTATTATTACTCAAACTAACTTTTTTTCGCAAAAAACTGTAATCAACAAAAATCATACATTTAATTTTTTTATATTTTTATGAAACAGATTTCTAGAAAATGATGATTCAGTATTCAGTGGAATTGTTTGTTTATCGTTTGTTCAAATAAACTAATATCGTCATATTTGCTAAGGGAAATGGCAAATAATATTTTCCAGATAGATTATTGATTTAATATAGAACATACAGGTAAATAACGTTTTTCAAATAGTTGATTGGTTCATTGTAGAACATACCTATTATTAACTTTAACGTCAACACCAAAATATGACCGATACCAACACAATTGAATACTGTAGATAGATAAATTATTGAACCATTGTTAAATATAAACTACCAGAATATCAGATGAGACCAGTCTTGTTTGTGATCCCAGTCTGGCTTATGAGACCAATCTCGTATATCAGACCAGTCTCATTTATGAGATAACTCTGGCTTATGATACCAGTCTCGTATATCAGACCAGTCTCATTTATGAGATAACTCTGGCTTATGAGGCCAGTCTCGTATATCAGACCAGTCTCATTTATGAGATAACTCTGGCTTATGAGGACAGTCTCGTATATGAGACCAGTCTCATTTATGAGATAACTCTGGCTTATGAGACCCAGTCTCGTATATCAGACCAGTCTCATTTATGAGACAACTCTGGCTTATGAGGCCAGTCTCGTATATCAGAAAAGTCTCATTTATGAGATAACTCTAGCTTATGAGACCCAGTCTCGTATATCAGACCAGTCTCATTTATGAGATAACTCTGGCTTATGAGGCCAGTCTCGTACATCAGACCAGTCTCATTTATGAGACAACTCTGGCTTATGAGACGAGTCTCGTATATCAGACCAGTCTCATTTATGAGATAACTCTGGCTTATGAGACGAGTCTCGTATATCAGACCAGTCTCATTTATGAGATAACTCTGGCTTATGAGACGAGTCTCGTATATCAGACCAGTCTCATTTATGAGATAACTCTGGCTTATGAGACGAGTCTCGTATATCAGACCAGTCTCATTTATGAGATAACTCTGGCTTATGAGACGAGTCTCGTATATCAGACCAGTCTCATTTATGAGATAACTCTGGCTTATGAGACGAGTCTCGTATATCAGACCAGTCTCATTTATGAGATAACTCTGGCTTATGAGACGAGTCTCGTATATCAGACCAGTCTCATTTATGAGATAACTCTGGCTTATGAGACGAGTCTCGTATATCAGACCAGTCTCATTTATGAGATAACTCTGGCTTATGAGACGAGTCTCGGATATCAGACCAGTCTCATTTATGAGATAACTCTGGCTTATGAGGCCAGTCTCGTATATCAGACCAGTCTCATTTATGAGATAACTCTGGCTTATGAGACCCAGTCTCGTATATCAGACCAGTCTCATTTATGAGATAACTCTAGCTTATGAGACGAGTCTCGTATATCAGACCAGTCTCAATTATGAGATAATTCTGGCTTATGAGACGAGTCTCGTTTATGATTCCAGTCTGACTTTTTAGATCACTCTGGCTTATGAGACCAATTCCTAATAAGAGGCCATCCTTGCTTTTGAGACCAGTTTGGCTTATTAGGTCAGTTTAGCTAATGAGACTATTTTAGTCGACGTAACTAAAATTAGAGTAATAATGTAATCTAATATTTACTTTATTAGAAAATTAAATATAAGTTCTTGTGGTATTAGAATTACCCAAAAATATTTTTTATTTGGTCAAATTCCTGGTTTACTATCATGCGCTGTTGATAAAAAATACTCATAAATTACACGGTATTTAAATAAAAAGAAAATAAAAAACACTAATGAGGATTGCAACAGTTTATGTAACATTTTGTTAAACGGACTTTTTTTGTGTTCCAGCAAGATGGCCGTCGTGACGTCATGCTGAATGCTGAGCCCGATGACGTGTCCGAGGAGTCTGTATCATCGAGTCGGCGGAGCAGCAGAGGTGAGTGACGTCATGCACAAGTGATTCACTCTTGCAGAAGAATACGTAGTTCATATTCTTCATTGCTGAGCAACTATTCTTTACGTGAAAAAATGTAACTAATGCGTTATGTGTTTAATATTTATTTTATGTAGACAGGTAAACGATCAGAAATTTTTTGTAGTACTTCTTTTGTCATTTTACTTCGTTAACGTCATAATTGTAGGTTGAGACTAAAAAAACCTACAGTATTTTATTACATGTTTAAAAAATATTAGAGGATAAATTTTTCAACACTACACCCTTTAAAAAATTTTTAAAGATGATTAAATTAAAAAAAATTATAGTATAATTAAATAAGTTTACACATCTTTGTTTCTTAGCGTTGTGTGCTTTCGAACCTAAAGCTGTCAAACTGTTCGAACGTTACTAAGTTTTTCTTTAAACGTCATTGCAGCCGGTCATCATCGTTTGCTCACGCAGTAAAAATAATACCTCACTTTTTTATATTTTTTTCTCTCAATGGTAGAGATAATTTGTTGGTATTAAAATATTTTATGTTACCTGTAAATTATGGTAATTTTTACCATGTGACTTAAATAGGATATTTATAAAAGAATGATGGGATTTTGAACGGCACTACTGAGGAAGTTTTAAGGTTTTTAAGTTTTCTATTTCGCCAAGTGTTTTGCAGCATTTCTGTTGTAACAGTCATGATCGCTGTTGGGTTCGCTCACGCAGATGTCTCGTCCTGAATTTTGTCTGCACACACCAGGCCTCTTTATCTAAACCCAGGCAGGGAATAGGCGCATCCTTGCCTATCCAACTGTTTAGAAATACTTTTGAGACTTTGGGACTTGGGAACTTTTGATAACATACAATACCGTATTAAAACTTACTTATTTTAACTTAAGATTGACGTTTAAATCGTTTAGTTATCTTGGATAGTCTGTCAGTAACGCCTGTTCAAAATTTCGGCATTCTTTTATAAACACTCTGTATTTATTAATTGATTTCAATTTAGATAATACTATTTGTACTATAACTTAAAGTGTTATACCAATATTAATACCAATTAATGATAAGTAAAATACCAAATTCTTATATTGTATATGACTTATACAAAGTTGTTTATTTTTAACATCTGTATACATGTGTACATTATGCCTGACCATGTATCATGCTACTTGTTTTGATGTTTACATTTAGACAAAATTTCTTGACTAATTTTTTAGTGGAATTTATTTAAATTAGGCACTTCTGAGAAATTTACCTATCAGAGTAAGCGGTTTAAAGGAGGACATATCGTGTCAGACCAGCGAGTCCTTTCTGTAGGCCTAAATGACAACTCGAAACGTGTCGCTGTTATGTAAGATACGAAAGCGAGACATTAAAAAGTACTTTAGACTATGCTTTCTGTTTCAAATATGATTTTTACGAATTTATGATAACTACTTATGAAGTAGGGAAATACTGAAAAACTTAACTTAGTGGGGTGTAGGGCTTCGAACTAATTATGAGCTTATTTTAAAACAATTTTTCAAGGTGAAAAATTTTACTTTTTATACAAAAAATCTTCCAAAAATTCATATTTACATTTTTTTTATTATTTATATGCTATTAAACTTATTCTATTGTTCATCCGACCTTTAATTAGTATTACTACTCACTACATGCTACCACTTGTTGTCTTTACTTAGCTATTTTCGTTTTTACTTTTTAATACGTAATGTTCAATAATCATGAGATGCATCTATAAAACATTTTGCCTTATCAATTCGCAGTGTGTGGAATTTTTTTACATAGTATTTTTTCAATATCAGGCTAGAAACGTCTAAAATTGTAAGATGAGGACCATGGTTAATTTGTACAGTTCAAATTTGCATTAAAACATTTAATTTATAAATTTAAAATATTTTGAAATTTATTACACAAATTTTTGAAATTCATGTTTCAAACTACTAATACATAAATATGCATGCAAGTGCTGTTTGAGTTTTACTTAGGAAGTCAGTTCATTCCAACACAAAATAGTGTATTACAAAACCACAGCTTAAGCTCTCGCTTCGTTCTACTAATTCATAGCTCATATAACGGCTTGCATTAATTTTTCAAATATCAAATTTAAGAATGTGTTTTTATAGTGATGGATTAGCTTATTGCTCATTCATGAATATACTCCATGGCTAAAAGAATGGAAGTGAATTTAACTGCTGGCTGCAACGAGTGCGATTAAAAAGTAATGGAAGTGAACCGAACCGCAACACATGCTGTCACCGCACATGTTGTGGGGAGAGGGCATGTGCGTACAGGCCTGCCTGGCATGGGCCTACATGCTCGGTGTGTTTTCATTCTGTCATATTTACCATTAAATAGAGACTTGAAATCATTAAAACTATAATTTCTTATCGCTTGATAAACAATTGATCACGTTGTACCTTACCACTATAAAAATACCATAAATAATTTGGTAAGCATTGGAAATGTTTTTGTAAAACAAGTTATTCTCGAAAAAAATTTTATTTATTTGTACATAAATAGAAGCACCATTTTTATTTCTTGTTAATCCTGGAAAATAGGAGGCTTATCAATTGATTAAAATGTTCAGCTAATATAATTAAACGTTACATAATCAAACTGTAAGGAAGTAAAGCATTAATAACACAACATGGCAAACGGAAAACGGAGTAACTACATAATGCTATTGTTTCGTGGAATGTATTGTATTAAACCAATCTACTATTTCCTCCGGTCTCACTTACAAATTCATTTTTGAAACTAAAAGAAAGTATTTATTGGTAGGAAACAAGTGTTATTTTTTATTACAAATTAATGGGACAGGACAGTTTAGATAGTAAAATAAAAAGGCTTTCTTGCCTGACTGCCACTGAAATAAATATCTTAAGCAAAAATGTGTTTGGTGAAACAAACAACGAGTAAGTTGGTTACGAACTCTTATGGGACTGGTAAAAATAGGACAGTCACTAAAGATATTACTGCTCTCCCCACACGACTCTGTGTCACGAGTGTAGTGGCGGGTGTCTCTCTGTCACGAGTGTAGTGGCGGGTGTCTCTCTGTCACGAGTGTAGTGGCGGGTGTCTCTCTGTCACGAGTGTAGTGGCGGGTGTCTCTCTGTCACGAGTGTAGTGGCGGGTGTCTCTCTGTCACGAGTGTAGTGGCGGGTGTCTCTCTGTCACGAGTGTAGTGGCGGGTGTCTCTCTGTCACGAGTGTAGTGGCGGGTGTCTCTCTGTCACGAGTGTAGTGGCGGGTGTCTCTCTGTCACGAGTGTAGTGGCGGGTGTCTCTCTGTCACGAGTGTAGTGGCGGGTGTCTCTCTGTCACTTGTAAGGTTGGTTCATAACGCTTAGGTTGAGTTTAAAAAAATTCCTCCGCCGTCTGCTGTTTGGGGATCAACCTCTACAACATTCATTACACAACCGATGGTGTAACCTAAACTGGATCGTATTTCAGTTCAATCTACCCTTTCCAAACTGAACAAAAATACGTAAAATCAACAGGCTAATAATACTGATGCTGAATGCGCTGGAGTATGCATATTTAACATTTAGTGTAGTAAAATTAGTCAGGAAAAATGAAATAATTTTTGGAAAGCCAATATCTTTTGAAATGTGTTCTATGGCATCCCCTGACCTTCCTCCGAAAAGTCCCCAGAAATCCCATATGGGGATCACGCTTCAAAATGAGGGGTTGGCCCATAAGGAGTTGCATTAAATTTTGATATTAAGCTTACTAAATTTAAATACATTCCAGAAGGTTTTATACATCAAATTTAAAGGTTTAAAAATGTAGAATACAATGCCGTCATTTTATTGAATTGTAACTAAAGCATCTATTGATAGTAAAACATAGTTTAACAGAATATGTAAAAAGCAGAATAGACGGAATTGAACTACTTTGTATGACAAATAATGGTTTTGGCCAAAAGCCAGTAATATTAGCATTCCCAACTGACTAATGTGGGTGGCGCATTGCACTGCACAGGCACCTTAAATTTAACTTATTACCACATTCTTCGCACGTTATGACGATTTTCATTGATTCAACCTTATTTTTTTCTTCTCTAGACATAATTGCTTTCTTAATGCAAACTATGTATTTATTAAATGGTAATTTAAAAATTTATTTAAAAGTAATGTAAAAAATTGTGGAACTCTTTAATAACCCAAAGGTAACCCAAATTTGAATATCAAAACACTAACTAGATTTAAAGAAGGATGTAACTTAAATAAATAGGCTGTGTAAATAAATTAACATAGAGTGCGGTTGGAAAGTCCGGAACGGTGAAATATATTTTTATTGCTATAGAAACAGTAATGAGATTTGGTATATCAATAATAGCCATAAATGTCAACTCTTTTAAGCTATTATCACTTTTTTATCCCTTAAGGGGGACGGCCCACAAGGAGTCAGACAAAATTATTAAATAGCAGCATATTTCGAGTTTGGTATAAAATTAAAGGTCTCACTTAGCAGAGTAGGCTACAATGTCGCAAACTATAGACTTCAAATGGATGACCGAGACGGAAATGGCAGGCAAACAAAGTTTACATTAAAATCATATGGGTAAACTAAAAAATGAAATAACTTTCTTAATACTCAACGTTTTGACGTCGGGTTTGTGGCTTATTACTCCAAATACAAAGATGTTTAAAATTATGTATGATGTGACGAATGCCAAAGAAGTTTAAATTTAAACACCCTTTAAGGGATGTCGCTCTTGGAAGTCTTACAGAAATATGCTTTGGCCTTTGACAAATCATACATAATCTTAAACGTCTTTACATTTGGAGTAATAAGTCACAAACCCGACGTTAAAAGGTTGAGTATTAAGAACGTTATTGCATTTTTTAGTTTTACCCACATAATTTTAATGGATACTTTGTTTGCCTGCCATTGCCGTCTCGGTCATCCATTTTATGTCTAGTATGTGGCATTGTACTCTGCTAAGTGAGACCTTTAAATTGACATCAAACTCGACCTATGCTGCTATCTATGAATTTTGTCTGACTCCTTTTGGGCCGTTCACCTTAAGGTATAAGAAAGTGATAATAGCTTAAATGAGTAGACATTTATTTATATTTATGATGTAAAAAGTCTCATTACTTAATCCATAATAGTAAAAAATATATTTCACCATTCCGGGACTTTTAAACCACACTGTATATTATTTTGTGTACTAGGGTTAGGATACTTAAACTATAATATAATGATATAAGTTAAAAATGAAACCAGAAATAGCAATACAAATTAGTAATCCTTGATAAATTCCACGCACTGTATGTAAATGAATTTATTGAACTAAGCTTTTGAGATGCAAACGGCGCTCGCCCGCCCTGCGAACCTTGTTTATCTGTTAACATCACCACAACACGCCGTCTCACATCAACGCATCAAAACATCATATACTCGTATCAATACTTTATTGATAGCATCTTTCGGCCGCTCCCGTGGTTCGGAAGTCACGTTAAACCGTTGGTCCACCTGCATAGAAAACAAAAAAAAGTGCAGGCATTTCAGGGGAGGAGAACTATCAGTTAATTGCTGATCTCCCTCCACTAAAAGCCATACGATAATTAATTAATTAACTGATTAACATTAGTGCACCAATGTTATTGATAGATTAGATGCGATTATCACGTATGAGCCTTGTATTTTAACAATACATTTACATGGAGGACTTCATAATGATTTCACAGTTATTTCGACTATTTTAAATTTGAGAATATTTACAACCGTCCAACTACCCAGTGACTGTTATAATTAAAATACTAATATTTTAAACGTCTGTATGAACCTGTGAGACTTAGTGCTCAATGGAAATAAATATGGAGAATATTTCTTAAAGCTTTCCAGCTGCCCAGTATCTCTTGAAGCTTTCCAGCTTCCCAGTGTCTCTTAAAGGTCTCCAGCTGCCCAGCATCTCTTAACGCTTTCCAGTTTCCCAGTATCTCTTAAAGCTTTCCAGCCTCCCAGTATCTCTTAAAGCTTTCCAGCTTCCCAGTATCTCTTAAAGCTCTCCAGCTTCTCAGTATCTCTTAAAGCTTTCCAGCCTCCTAGTATCTCTTAAAGCTTTCCAGCTTCCTAGTATCTCTTAAAGCTCTCCAGCTTCTCAGTATCTCTTAAGGCTTTCAAGCTTCCCAGTTTCTCTTTAATGTCTCAGCTTCATTAGTTATAGTTTGTTTGAATTTTACTACGAAGTAAACATAGTTTATCAAGTACAACAGAGCCGGGTTGGTGGTTGGCATTGAACTAAACTATGGCAGAAACAGTAGAATAACATGTAAGTGATAAGGCCACAATATTTAAATTGTGTGACCTAATTAAATTAGACACAGAGATCCTACACCTCGTATCAAAACTATTAATTAGTTTACTAATAATATTAATGTAAGTCTCTTGTGAACACCTTAGAAACTCATGTGAAAAAGTTCTACTGTGTAAAAAAATCCAACTCTCTCCATCACTGATAAGTACTGTAATACGTGTTGCGCGATGTTTAGTGTACAGGCTAACACCACGTTTGGGGATTAATAACAGGAACATTTTATTCATTTTAAAATGGGGTCGTGGTCTATCACCGGCCGGCATGTATATGTGTCACTCGTAATTTATTGTTAAAATTCTAAATGTCGTATTTTGAACTGTGTGTGTGTGTGTGTGTGTGTGTGTGTTTTTTTATTTTTAAATCTTTGACGGCTCACTATTGATGGGTTTTTAACATTTTCGTATTGACCTGAAGACGGGATCTTAATCCTGAAATGTATACATGGTCAAGAGACTAAACAGGAACTGTTTGGAAAGAAAGATATGTAACTAGTAAAATTTTAAACATGAACAACTTAATTATTAACCATATTAACCATATTATTAACCCTTTCATTGATTTTACTAAAATAAGATTCAAAATTTAATTGTTTATCCACTTCTAAATTTTTACAAGAAACAGATGAAGTATACGGCTCTCCAGGTTCATGTTATTACTGAAAGCTCTCGCCGGCCCAGTTATGTTTACGCGGGTCTGAGAGAGCGAATGCTCTCCGGTATATTGCCAGGGAGAAGCTGGAAATATTGAACAGAGTCAAAGTAACCACAGAGGCTCTGGTGAAATAGCGCGGTGAGTTTATTGCCAACCTCCGGACTGGGTAAAAATAGCGCCGTCAAACGCCACCCGTTGCATCTTACAGAGGCGAGGGCATTTCCATACTCGTGTGGGACGCCATACGTCCCATCTCTTATGGAATATGTGACGTTCACAAACACTTGTGTTGGAAAACAATGAAACAATTTTTTATAGAATTGGTGGAAAAATCATATTTTTTCTTATTTTCTAGCTCTCTTAGTAGCCTATGCATTTCAGTTATTTATTCTCAACAATGTTGCCTCAATGTATTTTGAACACCTTCCAATATAGTCACGTTTAATAAAGACTGGATTTTTTGCTGCTATAACATATGACAGCAAATGCTGCATATGATAGTTATTATAGAAAAGTTCAAGTTTTAAAAGCGAAATAGTTAATTTTCTTAGGAATGAGATCTTTCCTCATTAATCTTTTAGTTAACACCAATTAATTAATCCACTGATAGTAAAAACCTCAAAACCGTCCAGAAATTATTATTTATTTTGATCAAAATTGCTCTACTACATTTACTGTAAAACATGTTAAGTGTACTGAAATATTTTTAACGACCCATATTTCTCAAAGTTTGATATTTTGTTCAGTTAACTTCGGAGGAAGCAATAAAATTTGTCTCTTCTCAAACAAAGTTATAAATTTTTGTAGTGTAAATAATTAAAAATGTTTAATAGGACTCATATTACGGAAAGCGTAGTATTTATAATGAAGAATAATTGCTTCCAAACGGAAACCCATGTTACACAGAAAATAACTTGTCCAACGGTTAATAAAACTTTTCATTTAGAATTATACCGTAATTAGTTGACAATTTACAACTGCGTTTAGGATAAATTTTAAACATATTGTCATTAGTTTGCTAATACGAGTATTTAACTTAATCACATCCTTAATTTAAATTACTATATGATATGCTCTTAATCTTCTCCTGTATATTTTCTTAGTACTTGTGTAGTTTATTACTATTGACTTTTTCATTTCACCAGCATAATTTTTTTAACAAAAATATACGTTTAAGGAAATAAATATTTGTATCGTAAAATCCATTTCATACAAAAGAATATCACCATTAGTTTGTCAATACGAGTATTTTACTTTCTTAGTCACATTATTACTTTAAACTAGTGTATGTTACTCTCTTAATCTTTCCCTTTATGACAAATACTTTAATAATTACCCATTTACACTCTTAGTACATGTGTTGTTTATTACTATTGACATATTTTATTTCAGCAACATAATTTATTTAAGAAAATATACGTCTAAGGAAATAAATATTTGTATTGTAAAATCCATCTACTTTTAATTCGGAGAAGAAACTCCCGAATGAAGCGTATATTTAACAACTAGGACAGATTTTCAATAAGAGTTTCTTATCATATAAAGTATTTTATTTTATGTTAGAGGATTTTTTTATAGAAACTGACATAACATAAAGCTTATGTTTTATGATGCCTGTACTATAATAGTAGTTTTCATCACTAGGAGCAAAAGTGGGTCTTTTTGGTGCGCAATCGTGTTTTAAAAACCGAGTTAAAAAAAAAAAAAAAAAAAAAAAAAACGATTAAGCATCAAAAAGACACTTTGTTTTTTTATCATAATGCAAAAATTAGACTTTTGATAGTTAAAAATATCAACTATAAAGTTGTATTTTCGAGGTTATATTTACAAAGTAAGTAATATGCAGTGTTTACATTTCTGTTACTTACAAACCATGCTTTTCATAATGTTTGAATTTGAAAATTCTGTACCTCAACATTAATAAATCGATAGTAATATACTTGGCAAACAGCTGACTTTTCAGTCCTAGGACCTAAAAAATTCTCCAGCTGATTTTTCAGTCCTAGGACAGAAAATAATCGGTTTTGGTAGGCTACTATTGAGAGAACAAGAAACAGGCTGAGTCATGCAGAGTGATAAAAACTTTTTTACATAGACTAAATGTTAGAAGTTGAATGAGAACTTTTATGTTGCTGCTTTATTTGTGCACTCTCATTCAATGTTACTCAAGATTGGCATCATACATTGCTGATTTCATTATGTCTAAAACAAAACCAGATCGGAAAGTTGCTATACAAATGAGCACTTCTCAATTCGTGCATTTCACGGCCGGTATTCTAATGGACGTATCGAACCGAGAGACAAAGCTTTTGATATGCAAAGCAACATTCGTCCTCGCTTTCCTTGTTTATCCATTAGCTCATATAAGCTGATACGTAGGTGAGTGCGAGTCCAGCTAAAGGAATACAACACCAACAATACTGCGCACTTTGTATGTTTCGTTAAATAGAACTATGAACATACGGTTAACAGGTTTATTTTGCTTACTTTACATACAAGTTTTGATTAATTTTAATTTTATGGTAAACTTATTTCAAATCTTCCTCATGTTTGTTCTTCCTATTCACCTTTTTGACGAAAACCTCTTTTACTTTTACGCATTTCTATTCAAGGGATTTTTTTTATTACGAAATATTCACGTTTTAATACATCTAAAATGATGTGCAAATTTCAATAGAATGCAAATTTAATTATTTAGATTTTTTTCTGTCACGGTTTGAGAACTCACCTATCTTTTAAAAAATTAAACAGCATTTCTACTAAAGCCACCTCATTATTCGATCCGACATGAATGATGTTGTAAACTTAAATACAGTATATTTTGTTTAATTATAAACATATTAAGATCTACTTAACCATTGATTTACATTAACTATACTAAGAAGTGTTAAGAATGTTTCTATATATAACTTGTGATTGTTTTAATTCGTTATTAAAGTGCTAGTGCTTGTGTGTGTGATTGCAAAATTTCATTGAATACACTATACCTAACATGTATACAGGGTGTTTCAGAACTCCCTACCAATATTTTAGGGCATTGTTTCTGGGTTAGAAACATATCTAAATATCATATTAAAATTGTCCGGAAGTCTTTAGTTACTCACACAGCCGCCATTTTGTTTTTTTCACATAATAATTTTTATTTCCGTAACGGATGGTTGTATTAAATTCATATTTGGCATGAATCTTTATCATACCAATGTACATTTCCAGCAAAAAAGTTAATTTTTCCGCTGTAATTTTTTCAAAATGGCGGCCATTTTAAATTTTCAAACGCTAATATCTCAAAATTGGTAAATTTTATAAAGATTTTGCAAGACACAAAAAAGTTGACAAATTAAATTATCTAACTAATGGTACCAAGTTTGTAAGGATCTGACAACAAATAATGGAGTTATTGTAATTTTTTCCCATGAAAACGTTGATTTTGCATTAAAATCAATGCAAATTAAGGCCATTTAACAGGAAAATCAATGTTTTCATGGCGAAAAATCACAATAACTCTGTTATTTGTTGTCGGATCCTTAGAAACTTGGTACCATTGGTTATATAATTTAATTTGTCAACTTTTTTGTGTCTTGTAAAATTTTTATAAAATTTTCCGATTTTGAGATATTTGCGTTTGAAAATTTAAAATGGCCGCCATTTTGAAAATATACTGCGGAAAATATTATTTTTTTTCCTGGAAATGTACATTGGTATAATAAAGATTCATGCCAAATATGAATTTAATACAACCATCCGTTACGGAAATAAAAATTATTATGTGAAAAAAAACAAAATGGCGGCTGTGTGACTAACGAAAGACTTCCGGACAGTTTAAATATGATATTTAGATATGTTTATAACCCAAAAACAATGCCCTAAAATATTGGTAGGGAGTTCTGAAACACCCTGTATAATGCTGTATCATGTAATCTTTCGGAGATTTTATTCAGAGCAGAAAGATTTGCTGCCTGTCTGCTTCATGTTACTCAGTCACGCAATAACCTAAAACCTCCCCAGGGTGTTCTCTGACTTTCCTAGAACTCAAAGTCTGGCTGCTGCTTGTCTTTTTCATACTATGTAACATTCAAGTATCAATGTTTAATGAAATATTTACGATTTGGTTTAAACCATTAGTTGTTATCAGAAACAACATTCGAGGCTACTAGAGTTTTCTTTAAATTATTATTATTATTTATTTATTTATTTATTTTTTGTTTAGCTGGCGTTACTAAGTTGTCAAATAAAAACTTTAAATTCCAAAGTTAAAAGAGGTTTCTAAAAGCATATTTTAGACTAGCTTATAAACGATTTATACAAAACATTAATTTGATTTTCATAACAACTCCGTTCTAAAAACTAACCTTGCTGAAAATTAATGCAAGACAATGTGAATGTCATAGTGTTATTCCTGTCTACTTGTCTGCTGTAGCAACAGACAAGGTGTCTCTCTCAGACATTACGTGTACTGAATGTGGATCTATACAGACATGTCATGGACATGATAGGTGTACAAGCTCCAATCCACCCACATGCACTGGGCTCGAGTTGACAAATGTAATACCAACTGCTAAGAGTAGGAAAAAGCGATTAATGTAGAAACAATTCAATCCTTAAAACCAACTGTGGGGAAGTTTCGGTTAAGATTGAAATTTGCATCCCTAAATGACTGCCGGAATGCTTAGAGATACTCGTATTTTATCCCCAGGCGGTAATCACTTGTACTCGTAAGTCAATCAAGGATCGTTTCGTTCTTTTGAAAAAAATTACAATTTTATAAAGTATTAGCCAGCCATATTTTATTTTAAATTCTGTAACGCTGGTCTTTCTTACCTTTTTGAAAATAGTTAAGGTTGACACATCAGGAATGAGTATTTGCCTAGTTTAATCGAACTATATATCATTAATTAAAACCAGTAAATTTGATCTAATGTGTTTCTGCAATTTTCAACTTGTTATTGTGATTCAATAGTTTATTTTGTGTATGTCATTTTTTCAGTGCTGAAAAATGATCTGCTTCTTCACGAGGCGGTCATCAAAAATGACGCGGAAGCGGTTAAAAAGGTGCTCAAGGAGCACGTAGACATCAACTCGAGGAACAACGTGAGTATCGACACTACCGTACTACACACTACCATACGGATTAGTTTACAAAGCGTTCATCGGATTTACTTAAGAGAGGTTGCAACAAAATAATTAGTCGTCAAATACTGAAAAAGTGATGTCACTGTAGAACGTGATAAGCAAAGACACTATCACGGGCAACAGTTGTTTAAATTATAAAGGTATACAGTAGTTTGAAATTTAAGAGAGATTAAATTATTTCCTTACAAATAATTTATTATTTATTCCATTACAGACATAATTTTATATTATTTGAATGAATAGAAGAATTCGTAATTTTGTTCTTCTGTAGTTTGAAACAATTGACATGAGAACTTAACCTCACATTCAAACTGTAGACCATTTCTTGCAATCATTCATTGAGCAAAGTGTCAGAAGAGATGGATTCAACGGATACCAAAGTTTCTGAG
>CM061532.1:42412948-42530610 GCA_030545055.2 Neoaliturus tenellus | reverse complement strand
AAAATGTCGCATAGTGATTTATGCCGTATTTTCTTATTAACCCTTGAACATTTTTATTAAACCATTCCTTACCATCGTCCGTTTGAAAGTGTTTCATTTTGTGCTTTGCTAAGATAGGTTCTAAAGCTTTGGCCACTTCAACACCCGTCTTATTTTTTATCGGAACTGCAAAAGCATATTTGGTAAAACAATTTATCATTGTCATAATGTATTTGAAACCATTGTTTATTCGAGCATAAGGTTGCATCTCAACTAAATCTGCTTGATAGAGATCATTAATCCCCTTAAGAGTAACTTGTCGCCGAGGATACCTTCTACGCGCCTGTTTATGCAATTCTTCAGCTATTGTATTTCTGACATTCATTGTTATAATGATAGACTAAGAGGGGTTTTCATCAATTTATATTTACCCACCCCGGGATGCTACGGCCCCACCACCGCCGTAGCTACGTGACGACCTCCAAAAAACAAACTGTCGCCTCCGTTCCCCCTGAGCTTATGGTTTTTCTTGGCTCGGATCAGCGGTCCAGCTTGTTCTATATTTACATAGGTTTATGTAAAAATTACAAAATTCATCAGCATGCGCATAACATTTTCTGCAATGGAGAAGATTTTCAAGATGAAACTTGACACATCGTTGGGGACAGCAGGTGTGGAAAAACTTTGACTTGTACACTTTCAATGATTTAAGTTCAGGTGTCGGCAGCTGGTAGGTTTTACAGCGACATATGCAAAAGCTAAAATGCTCACAAGTTCTACATGCAATTCCGTCAACTTGCATTGTAGGTATTATAAAACATTTCGCCTCACAACAGTAGGTATCCATCGTGTAGATGTTTACAGTCCGGCTCTGCAGAGGAAACTAATACGTGCGTTACAAAATCAATTAATATACTGGACTAACAATACTTTTTTTTGACCCCCCGGGATTCTGCGGCCCCTACCACCGCCGCAGACTGTGACGACCTCCAAAAACAAACTAGTTGTCGCCTCCATTTTCCCCCTGATATCCCCCAAAGATCACCGGTGACCGATGATCATTTGTGGAATACCCATACAGCCCCTGCCTTCGCTGCATGCCGTGGTGAGCTACCTCACCTCCCTTCTGACCGTAGGGGCCGTCAGCAACCATGGTTGCCGGCGACCTGCCCAAGATCAGGAATTTCCGTCAAAGTACCAACACGACGTTTCACAAGGATTAAAGGGTCGTTCCAAAGAGTCACTCGGGTTTGAGCTACTCAGTCGACTAGACCCCACAACATTCACACACACACATTCACACCGACAAAGTCATTGCCTGTTCCGTTCAGTATATTTGACTCGCTCCATACATGGTTTACGGGCTTTTTAGTTCCACGCCAGGGACCTTCATTCACTCACACCTTTCACACCATTCATTCAAACATTCTCACCGACAAAGTCGTTGCGTGAATTTTTCAACGCATTTGACTCGCTCCATACATGGTTTACGGGCTTTTTAGTTCCACGCCAGTGACCTTCATTCACTCACATCTTTCACACCATTCATTCAAACATTCTCACAAACAAAGTCATCAACCAAACTTCCCAGTGCAAATGACTCGCTCCACACATGGTTTACGGGCTTTTAGTTCCACGCCAGTGACCTTCATTCACTCGTATATCCCAGTGAAACGTCGTGATGGTATAAATAATCTGATTTTAAGTTATAAACCAAAATTTGGGCTTAATGTACAAATACGCGAGTTTAATTTTTTCAAATAAATACGTTTCTAATCAAAAAGCAATGGCTGTTATGTAAAACGTTACAAAATTTCATCAGAACAGTGATAATACTTGATGCGCTATTGTGTAAGAGAGCAAAAGTACAAATGTTACACCACGGGGTTAGAGAATGATGATAACACGGTGCAATCTTATCACGCGCTCTCCCTACCAGCTCTCCTTCAGTAATACGAAAGTTTTCAACAAGACAACATGTTTCTCACAGTATTCTCCCTAATGCAGTGGCTACACGGACCTTATACAGAGTGCAACTACGATTTGCTCGAGTACAGAGAGCTGGAACGCGCAATAGCAAGGATGAGGAAGAGACTGGACGAGCTGGAGGAGAGGATTGACTGGTGGGATTAGGTAAGTCTGGCTTTTTTGTAGCCAAAAGGCAAGGTGTCATATTCCCCCTCATGTCTTCTTTTAGGACCTGTTATCTTGAAAAATTTAGTTTCTCTCACTGTAATAACATCTTTATTTTTAGTTCTTCTAATTCGGTTTTCTGATGTCTCGACAACAAGTTTCGCCTCACTCAACACCATTTCTTTAAGTTTTGCAAAATTGAGCTTTTTTGAGGTGTTGAGGTTAAGTGTTAGCCCTTTAATTTTGCACACTTCAACTAGTTCGTTCCGATTTGTTGACCATACCAGGTAAGCGTACGTCTTTGGGCCCCCGGACACAAACTCCACAATATAAGAGCCCGGGCCGTATTCCGCCAGTTCGTCGGTCATCTCACCCAGGTAGTCACCTGTAGCAATCCTATATAGCTCGTTCTTGTACACGTAGAGGACCGAGTCAGTGTCGTAATAAAGCACTTGCCCACCGAGAGCTTCAAGGTGTTCATAGAGCTTTAAACGCGCCTGTGCTGTGGTGAACGCTGCTAGGACAACATTCACTGTCCGCAGTGATTCACCGACCTCATCAATATTTTGCCAGTTCACCAAAATCACCTCTTCATTTAACTCTCTAATCGTGTTCACCTGGACTGTAGGATTTGTCATCAAGCTGAAAAATTCTTTGGGATCTCTGATTAGTGACGCTTTTGTCTGGTTTTCTCGTTGTCCAAACTTGCCCCAGAACGAGTTCAACATTAGTTTGGCCAGGGATCTAAGGCCGCTGTTCTTTTCAATCTTGGTGGGGTCCAGACTTATGCCTTCATGATCAAAATAATCCCTCACATATCTCTCTTTGTCCTCTTGCGTCACACACCAGGAGGGGTAACCCGACGCCTCTTGTTTGATTTTTAAAAATTTGTTGATGAAATCTGTGAATAGCCCCCCGTTCTCATATGTGGCCATTTTGTATTCCCATATTTCAAAAATATCCAAGATCACATAGCCTTTAGCCACAGCTTTTCGTATCTCGTCCATCGTCCATGTACCGGTCAGGGCTCTTTCATCACTGCTATGAATACAATCTTCTTGGTTCATCTGTTCCCCGCATTTACGACACAGTACAAACATCAATTTATCATTCATCCTTGTTGGTAGAACTGGGTGATAGAGGTCAAGTGGGGGCAGCACTTTGCATTTCATTAGGCCGTTTACATCCAACCCTAGCTCTCGGCAAACTCTGTCCCCTACGTGTACGGTGGGGTGTCCTAGGGGGTAGTGTCCTCTTTTGCATACGTAGGGGTATAAGGAGCAGACATCAACATATTGTATCGTCTCTCCTTCTCCGCACTTGTGGTATGTCTTGGCATTGCCTGTCCTTCCTCTAAAAAAGGCGTTTCGTGGTTCAAGCGGGAGAGAGTTGAGGATTGGTAGGGAATTTAAATACGTAAGTTTTTTGTCACTTAATTTTCCTAAAATCACACTCCCACATCTCAACTACCTCGTAAGGGGTCTCAGAGAGTTTTTGAATTTTTGCTTTCGTCTTCTCATATCTGAGATGTAGGCTGTCAGAAGGGTCCTCCTTCAGAGGCTCCTCTCGTTTGTAGGGAAAGCATTTAGGACATCCATGGAAATAACAACCATGAAACTCATAAATGCGATCACCATCAAACCCGTCCACTTTCATTCCTTCAATTTTCTTCTCTCTCCCGCGCCCAGCATGCTGAATGGAAACGTTTCGCTGGTCTTCCTCCCAGGTCAACCATTGCAATGCAATGGCAGACTGGTTGTCGGCCATACGATAACCGTTTTTAGGAACAAGACCAATCGTGTTGGGTTTTAAAAAGTTACGTCTGAACGCTAAATTACAAGCGCTCGCGATCGTAACAGACTCTAGGAAGGGCTCTACATTGCATTCCTGCATGAAAAGTTGTCTGAATTTAATGCACGCTTGGGCTAGAATTTCAACATCGGAAATACAATATTCAATAAGTTCCTTTTGAAAATCAAAAATGTAATTTTGAGCCACCTGTTCATTGTGCCAATTTTCAAAGTCTTTATAGGTTTTCTCAAACATTGTGTCGGGACAATAGAATTGTTTAGCTGGAATAGGTCCGACATAACTCTGATTTTCAAGGGTATTGAACAGATGGGGGAAATAACCCTTTTTGCGCTCTGGAGGAAGGTCAAAGGCTTTCGGCAACGCAGAGAGGGCCATTGGAAAGTAGTTCAATGAGTCGACAAAGCGCACTTTGTCAAACTTCAGGAGTACTACTTTCGTCCCACGCATGATTAACTCAGGGGTGAATTTCGTTTCTTCAATTATATATTTCAAGATAAATTGAAAGTCAAATCCCTGACCATTGTGAGCAATCACACATACATTCTTAAACTTTTTGCGGGACTCCATTACATAGTCAACGAATCTAGCAATGGGCTCCTCTCTGAATATCCTAGTGCGATCCGCACAAGTGTCACAATCTTGCCCCTCAATGCACTTCCAACAGTACTGTTGAGAGACACACAGATTGACCTTGTGCACCTTTGTCTCGGAATCGTCAGCCGTAAGAGGTTCATCTTGACGTGTCTCCAGGTCAAAAAATATGTACAACGAATTTTCTGTTTTGGGTCGGTTTGTGTCAACTTTCATAAAGCACTGATGTTCTGGCGGCATAAACTCCCTACAAATCACACAAAATACTTCGCCACAGACATGCGGGGATTTTCTGATTCTCAGGTTAATCAATTTGTTGCATTCCAAATATTTCTTGACTGATTTGCAGCGCTCCTTCTTGTGGGCCAGAAAACAAATGCGGTTCTTCAAAGTCAGGTTACATTCAGGACACAGTACCCCCTCATTGTCTTGAACACAAGGTGGAGAGACAGTTTGACATTCGGGACAGATGTTTGTGCATCTATGTGCTCCCTTATGATCATAAGGTGTATGGCAGGGTTCACAATAGAAGGCACAAGCAAAGGCAGCCGTCAAAGAAGTGATCACGTTAAAATGTCCATTATGAAATAGCAGATTGATTTTATACTGCGCTTCAGGGTTGTTTCCTTCATAATATACGTCCCTGCCTCTGGAATCATAATTGTACACGGTGATCTTATACTTTTTAAGGTGTTCTTGAAATTTTGCAAGTTCCTGTATACCGGCCCCCTCTTCAGGTATTTCCACCCTGGCCTTTTGCATCAGTTTTGTCGCCTTCTGTGTCTGTCTGTTTCGTCTGTCCATGCAAATAACTTTAAAATCAGGACTATTCTTCACTTTAGCCTTAGCCACAACAATTGCTCTAGGCAGACAAAGTCGGTCTTTGTTATTTATAGCAATGATACCCCGCCTTTTGCGGCATTCCTCATCAAAATTCCTGAACATCCCAGGACGGATCCTACCAGTGCCAACAGGGAGATTGACACGAGTACATTCGACTTGGAACGTATCGGCTGAGGTGATAGAATCGGCGTTACTCTGGAGAATGCCGCCAAAAATCTCCCAGAGCACATCACCATCCACCTCAGAAGCTGGACGGAAATTTACGAACCCAGGCTCTTTACTTTTTAAATTTAAACTGCGTAGTGTGAACCCCAGTTGATCCCCATCAGATGCATCGGCTTTCATTTTCTCCACCAAACTAGAAAACCCACGTCTCAACCATTCAATCTCGGTCACCCCCTCTGGAGGTGCGTTAAATTTAAAAACAGTTTTTTGCCCGTGAACTCTAAAACGACGGACGTACGTCTCACTGGTATGGGCGACGTTAATTGGCTCCATTTAGCAGAAAATATGTTATTAAAAATCACTGGGACACTTGAAAGAGCAGGCCAAAACAGTTGAAATTGCGCAATAGACAAAACTAACAAACAATTAAGATATTTTATTTAAAACTGGTGGGACACCTTTCTCACACGAGAGCTTAAAAATAAAGAAAAATTCAGAGCTTATTGCACGCTTTATATATTGGTGACCTTTATGACCTTTCCACCAGGTATTGATAAAATTTGAAAATTCAACCCAACGGACAAAACTAGCAAGCAGTTAAGATTATGCAACAGGAAACTATTGGTTGTTAACCTTAGTGAACTTAGATTAGCTTGTGTGAAAACTAAAGCGCTATCTTGTTTGTTCACAGGGCCATGAAGAAGAGATAGTGGCAAAAGATTTGTAATTATAAAAATAAAAAATTATAATAAAAATATAACTCTATATTACTAACCTGAGACACCAGAAAACACTACAAAAACACAAGTCCGAGAAACGTCACACTGAATAACCAGGTACTAACGCCAGACGGAGAGTGAATGCTGCTGGAGTCCGAAGTACCGGCTTATATGGCGGACCAGACCTGGGCGTATCCCAACGTTCCCACAGTTTGAATCGTTAAGTGGTATGTAAACTGGTTCTGCACCAGGCGTATTAACCGTCTGACCATATGATTAAAGGAGCAGACAAGCAATAATTTAGATAGGATGTCAAGATAATCACAAGTTATGCTCTTAGTAAATGCGTTCACTGGGAATTTTCCAAGAATTGTCCCAGACAAAAAACATATATCCGTCTGACTGTATAAATAATGAGTCTCGGTGCGCTCAGATAATTGGCCATAAACCCCGCCGTCTGCATATATAATGCGTCTTGGCGGCAACCCATGACAAAAACTGGTCTGACTGTATAAATAATGAGTCTAGATCCTTATAAGGAAACCCGCCGTCTGCGGCGCGCTGGCTCATAAATTTTCCTTGTGCACGACTACTGTTCTTTATTCGTTTAGTTGGCCACTACTGTACATCTTTATTTAGTTGTACATCACTACTTAGTTTTAACACTATATCTCCACTATCCTTTGGTGTATTTTTACAAAACTTGGTACAAGGGTGCATAGCTTTAATTATCAAAGTTCTATAATACACTGGGGGGTGAACTACCCCCAAAACCACCCCTAAATTAAAAAATTATAAAAATGGTCAGAATTATCTGGGACATTATTTTCAAGCGTTTTTAATGTTAAATCGACAAATTATACTTAAATTTTTAGTGGGGGATGAAATTTACCCTATTTGGTTTTTCACTTATATCTCAGCTTCTATTCTACTTTCAAGGTTCAAATTTGGTACATAAATAGTTTACCATGTACACTACCTCCGTTTAACACCCCAACGAAAAACCACCCCTAGTTTAAAAAAAATTCACCCTTATGCTAATTTATATATAACAACCTTATAATTTAATTATAAATGTTGAAAAATTTTATGGTGTATCTAGTTAAGGTATACTACCTTGTATGATTACATTTTGGGTTCCGCTCAGTATAGTTAGGGGTGAAAATAATAAAACATACCTTCAACCCCGAAACTTTAACATTTATTGGAGGTCTCATTTTTTATTCAATTTCATTAAAATTTAGCATGAACATACCTCCGTACGTAGTGTATAACATATATATATATTTCACATATATAATTCAATTATAAAAGCTTAAATTCAATAAAAACACTTCATTGGAATTTACCGCCAGTGCTGCCACACTCTGATCCATACACTCTGCTCACCAGACATATTAAAACACTCAATAGCGTCACTAGGCTCGTTGCAACGCTCTCAGCTCAACAGTGTGATAGCCTAGTGGTCAGCGTTGCGGCGCTCCAACTTGACGGCCCGGGTTCAAACCCCGGCGGTCCACAGTGAAAATTTTATTCGTCAAACGCCATTTTGACTCACGTAGTTACAGACGCCACGTGGTCAAACACATGGCAAAAGGACGCCATCTTGGAGGCGTGGCATGTGGTAAAAGTGAGGTTAGAAAATTTCCCGCCGCCATCTTGGAAAAGGGGCGTGGTCACATGACCAGTCCGACCAATCAGAAGCCAGCAAGGGGGCGGGGCGTGATGACGTCATCGGTCACGTGACCTGCTCTCGACCAATCAAAGGCCGTGTGCTATACTCTCGGCAGGCCTACTCACTATGTTACCTAACATTGAATCCATTTATATAGGCCTAATCTTGGATGTTTTGCATGATGGAGATAACTCGTTTCGTAAATTACTGCAGCCAAGATTATTGGTTCACTGTAGTATAATTTATGAATAGTAGCAGAAGACTGAGTGTTTGCTTGATGACGAACTTCTAAAATTGTAAAAATTCACAAATTTATTCTCTGTGGACCAAAACACCAAAATTCTGAGCCGAAAAAGGTTTGTTTCTGTTCAAGATAAGCTCATTCGCTAGATATAACGGTGCTAACCTAGTTAAAACGAAAACTTAAGATAAAACCAGATTTTATTATTACAGGATTTGAAAACAGCCTTGAACTAAATTCGCTAAAAACAAAGACCTTATTTATTTATTTTATTTAACATAGACATTTTCCTGGATTAGTTTAAAATGAGTTTGGGAAAACAACCCTTTAGAGAATAAGATAAAATACATTTGCAAACTGCAACAAGTTTCATAAAACACACAGCTAAAACTAATTTTCCAAATCTCTTTTCTACATATGTATATATTTTTCACTAAAATATTTACCTCATTTAACACAAACCATTATCTACTTATGCTTAAAACATCAAACCCGCAATTTTCGTGACGCAACCTCAATTTCAGGTTCCCCGAGGATTATCCAGAACTCGTCAACTGAGTACAGAACTTTTGACACGAGTGGCTTTTCAGCCGATTTTATATTGATTTTGGTCGGCCGTTTGTTTGATACCTTCAGGGAGTTTATTAAAACGCTTGATTGTCGAAACCAAAAAGCAGTAAACAGTCGAAACAGCAATACCTAAACGGATCAGCTCCCTGCTCTTGTGGTCTGATATTAAACCTTACCATAAGATAGACCAATGTAAATCTTAATCAGATTAGCATTTATATTACCAATAAGCAGTTTCTTTGGAGAAGGAGAGACCGGGAAATGAGACCGCTACTCCCTAAGGGCGTTTTATAATGAATCTCTGGATTTTTAATTAAAAATTATTTTTTAATTTGTTTTTCATTATAAATATATTTTAGGTGCAAAAACTACGCCGGTCATGATATAATTAGTAATAAGTCATCATCTTTTAAAATATATGCAATGAGATGTGTACCGTAACTAATGTACAAAAATGATGTTCGCCTTCCGGTTGGTCTTAGAACTTGTTATTTGGCATGATGGTACCTAACCCATAAAACATAAGTGTAAACTTAAAAAGTGTCAGTTTTATGTTTTATAACAGTAACATAGCGAATTTGACCGTTTTCTTCGGTGGCACTATCCTGTTATGGCTACACGAACTAAGAGTACATTATACTACTGTAAACAGCAGAGACGCAGTATACCATGAGCGTAGTCATTGAATTTATTATACATCACAATAACGTAAAATCTCATCTTTACAACGAAATTTGTTTAAAAATCACTAAATAATCATAGAATGTTGTAAATAGAATATTATTTAATACTAATTGAATATATTGAACTTATAACGATGAGTATTTCCAAACTAGCTTTCGCTTGTTTTTCGCACATAAAATGGGTTTTATATTATTGGTTACCCCTGTTAGCTTTTGGTTACCAAGCTCTGTGTCTTCACTGCTGTTTGATATTTAGGTCATTTCAGAGGGTACAGTTTCCACAGGCTAGGATTCTGTCGTCCGGTATCCAGTCTTTAATATATTAATATTTTCTCCTTGTCATTACAAAACACCGAAGTTCTGAACTTTAAGGAAGTCACCTAACTCTGTCTGTATAGAGTCTAAAAGAGTATCCGCCTTTCAATGGCTAAAAGGTCAAGCGTGGCGCTATGAAGGTGCCCTCATTGTCATGTCCGGCTTTTTAACTAGGAAGAAGGGAAGAAAAATGTGTTGTGCTGAAGCGGTCTGAAACTACAACCCTTAGAGAACCATTTCGGTCTCTGATTGGGTTTTCTTGGAAATGGCGTATGCTTAAAATGACTTTTTTTGGTGCTCTATAGGTGTCAGTCAGGAACAAAGACATAGGTGGGTACCATTATCCACGCTGTTTATCTTTCTTTAAGATTGAGGGTAGAATGTACCACCATTTTTACGATCCAGATGCTCCTGGCCAGACGATTATTACCATAGGTATTCAGTTTGTAAACGATCTTTTCTGTAGGCCTACATTGACGATGAGGAAGAACGACTGAACACTGCTAATGGTAGGTCATTGGACTGTGAGATTAATGTTTTATTACTGAGCATCTCTCTTACAAAAATTAATTCGTCAGGCACTGTCGTCGTTGGTGTCAGGAACACTTTACACGCTTTAAAGGTGAATTCCTTACCCGTATTATAAATTGTATATTACCATAATTGCGATTGTAATTTATATTAAATTCATCTCCAGTTTTATTCATTCTAACTTAATCAGTAAATCATTGTATTTTTTATATTGTAGTTAAATTTTCTTATATTCATTTTTAAATCCCTCATGAATGAAATAGATGTAAGGGCATGGGGGCGTAGCCCATACCGAGCCGTGGGCAAGTCATAAGATAATACAGTGATAAAATGATGTATAAATATTATAATAACTAACATAATATAATACATAGCTAATAAAATAAATAATAAACATTATATAAGTATAACGTAAAATCATAATATAAAATATATAATCCTGATTTAAAAATAACGAGTCATAAGAAATAACTGATCAATTTATTTAAATTGTCCAATGCCTTTATTTCTTATTTCCCTTATTTATTTTTTCTCCTTAGTACTCGTTGTATTGGCAAACATAAACGGAAGAAAACACCATATGAATGTGAGCAACGCACGCTGTGTTCATGGTTTGACCGAAAACACACTTCACTGTTTTGTTTACCGTCAACAGAAAGCCACAAAAGCTGACATCGGTCTCAGAGTTGCCTATCAACAAATAGCTGGCGTTCGGTCTACTCTGATGTTCTTTCTCATTTTGTTTGGTTACTAGCTTTGTGCTTTTTGTAAAACAAGTGCCCACAAAAATGTACACTTTTTATTTTTTTTTTCATAGCAAAGTCATATTTTTGTTTTTTTCTGTTTTTTTTTCAATCTCAAGTTTTTTGTCCCATAAAAATAATAATGTAGGTTTTTAATTAGTTTTCCTGGTAGTAACGCATTAGTAAATGCATTTTTTATCCTAAAATAAACCATAAACATTTCATTGATAATTAACACTAGTTTTGATGTTCTATTTGTAATGAAACATTAACTAATTAGACCCTATAACCTTCACTATCTGATAGTAGACTGATTAAAATTAAGGGGATGGTAAGTTATGGAAAAAAAGAAAGAACGGTAATACTTAATGTTAAACCAGTATAGATGCAAACTATTATACGAACTATTGAAATGTCAATCCAATAAGATGAATGTGGTGCATTGCGCTGTCCAGGTACTCATGTTATTCATGTTGTTAACTAGCCATGACATGATTCACCAATTTATTTTCTGACTCGTCGCCGCTGCAGCAGTTGACTTCAGCACAAGTTACCAACTACCAACAGCAGCAGCAGCAGCGGCCGGTGGGCCGTGGTTGCGTGGCGACTCACGGATATCCATGGCAACCCTCCATCCTATCATCAATTATTCCCATCTCTACCATTCTGATGCTATTTTTGTGTCAGCTGATAAAAGAGGCATCACGCAGTGTGGTTTTAACTTTCATGCGTCGTTGCTTTGCTTGATAATCTATTGGTAAAATATGGATAGCTCCTATAAAGTATCTTTCTTTGTATATTATTATTTTTGCTTATTGTTAGTTGTTCAAGTATATTTTTTACCAATAAATTTTGTATTGTGTTTTTATCAAGTACCAGTAATCCATAGAAACTTTTCTTTTTAGCTTCTAAGTTAACCTACTAAGCTTTAGGGGGAGATTTAAGATAACTAGGGGTTGTAAGCTATAAAAAAAGAATAAAGTAAACTAACTAAATCATATTAAAATTAGTTATTTTTTAAGTAAAAAAATTAATCTAAGAAGGGACAAAACATTGTTTTGGAACTTGATTAAAGATAGGCCTAAGATAGATTATTAATGGTAATCGTAATTTGCATTACCTTGTTTTACTGTTTATTTAAACGAAGTGTGGAGACCACTCAACGCTTAAAATAAGAAAAACATAAATTAAAACGCCTAAAACGAACTCTTAACAAATCATTTTTCATTACTCTACACACTACAAAGTACACTTACACTAGAAAGTACACTTTCTAAACGTAAAATGAGTTAAGAAAATAGGTTATTCCCGCTACTGCACGGCAAAATTACATAACATCAACTTTCTGTGCATTTGTGGTGCACGGAAAGTAACCGTAATGGGATTTTGCGGTGTAGACCGATCAGCTGTTGCATAACGCTGAGTTTCCGTGCATATGCACGACATAAGCACGAATCACAGCGTTTTGCGTTCGGGTTTTTTTACTCGATACCTAATTGAATAAAAAAAAATATTCATGTTGTTTACAAGTTTTTCGATATCGTAATGCAAAATAATGTTCAATAATCGTTTCAAAAGTGCCATGGCGGGGCTCGGTAGCCTTTTCCACGCTCGGCTTTGCCTCGCGCGTAAATGCAATCTCTCCCCGCCACAAATCACTTTCGAAACTAGTAATGAAAACTAATTTTATGTATTCGAATTGTATTGTATAAAATATAATGAAAATATAATATAATATATGAAATACTTTGTACACTATCTGCATGGTCCTTTAGAAAACATTTTTTTACAATGGTCAAAAATGTTTGACTTTTGCAATAAAATGAAATAATTTTAAAGAGAAAATGTAAGAATTTGTTTTCAGTGAAATTGGCATTCCACATGGTTGCATAAAAAATTTCTCATTTTCAGTTGAAATAACGTCAACTGATTATTCAAAAACACTAAATTGTTATTGCGTCGAACAAATGATGGTTGAATAATTGCTAACCCACTGTGTACACAATACGAATTAGAGCGTGAACTTACAACAATCGAAACTGTTTAGCAATATATCATACTATTTGAACTACTCCTGAGGAGATTTAACTGTTGACTATTGATTCATTATCAAAATTAACACTTTGGCGTTCTGTTGCTACATTCCTCCCTTTGACATAGGCTTATACGTGCCTATGATTTCTTCACTCAGTTTTCGTCTCATACAAATAAATAGAACGAATGTTTTCGATTTAGAGATGCAAAAGGAATTTGCGCTTTTTTAGAGTTCGTATAGGTGGCTAATTTTGTTAATCGCTCGTTTATTAACAAATAAAATTAAACAAAAAAACCTAACGACTTGTGTACTATTAGTTTGATACTTAAATTCCAGCTCTTTTTTACTCCTTTTTACAATACTTGAAAACTAAGAAAACAATATTTAAATGGTAAATCCAAATTTTTATTTACAATTGATTAAAATTTGTAATTTATTTTTATTTTCACTGAATAAGTACTGAACAAAATGTTTACCAAAGGTTGAAAACTTAGCCTACATTTTCAGCGAAACCCATCCATAACCAGAGCGCGCCTTAATAAGCTAACTTTGAGGCACCAATAGTCTTTTGGGAGAAAATATTATTCTGATGAGACTTGAATTATGAGTCTGCAGTGTCGGCCACCCTTAAGATTGATGTTAAAGGTCAAACATTCTCTAATATTAGTCAAAAACATCTTTATGTCGTTTTGAAGGTAATTTTAATATCTAAGGCCCTATGAAATCAAAAGTTTTACATTATTGATTGTTTTATTGATAAACGACAAAGTATTTTCAAAATTTTTTTTAATAGATGGGTTTTTCAGTAGTTTAATCTAATAAATCACTCTATAAACGTCATTATTATTCCACAATGACATATAATTTTTTTAATTACATTAAGATGAATCTTTTTGATGAATCTTAAAAGCATGGGGGATGTGAAAAAATATAAGACATTTTTTATTGTATCAAAATTTAACAATACGCAGTTAAGGAGAGTAAGAATAGCCTACTAACTGATGTCCTGAAACCTCTTAAATCATTAATATAGTCAAGTATGGTACATTTTCCTGATATTTTGCATATTTTTCGCAAATGATTTCATCCATTTTTGCATTACACCGTTTGTTATTGTGATCCAGCGTTGTAAGTGTAAATTTTCACTGGCAACATCTGTTAAAAGTATCGAGTTGACCGAGCCTAGCCCTTTGGTTTTCATTCGATTTTGTTATAGCATCATGGTAATCAGTCTATTAAGCTTACACCAACTATCAACAATACCTCTTCACAACAACTGATTCATAAAAATGCTTAAAATTAATGTTCTTTAATTTTGTTTATTTATTTCTTATTATTTTTTGTTACCAACATGGCATATGGGCTTAAGACCAATTTTAAATTTGAACTTCATTGTAGAGAAAATCAATTTTTCTTGGAGTTTAAGCTGTTTCTAAACTTATTTTTGGTCAAAAACACTCTTAAATGCAAAGTTAAAGAAAATTTATACCCCTTCATTTCGAGATCGTGGAAAATACATCGTCACAGACACTCCTCATATTGTAGTTTAGGATTTTTGTAGGGAACTACCCAAACCTTGGCCTTCTAGTATCTAACGTCAACCAAGTTGTTAGATAGTGTCATAAACTAACAATAAATTAATAAAGGTCAACTGTGACCAGAATCCATCACCCTGCCGGGGGTTGAACTGATGACCTCAGGATAATTGGATGTTCATTTCCACACTTGACCCGCAAGTGAGTTTTGTTGGTTGCCGCCGGTTGCCCTCTGTACCATCAAAGGTCACGCAAGGTCAGGTTCGTTGTCGTGACAACCTCTTCCCCCCTCCCCCCGGCCGACAGCCCTCCCCCCACCACCACCACCATGTACTATCAAACTCGGTGTTACCTAATTACAAATGGACTGGGACGCTCCATGCCGCGTTGTGTTTGGTTGGAGGGATCGCGTTGAGCACGTTCACATTGTAGGTTCTGTATTCCGGGTGCTCAACGTTGCAGTATTGGAGGGGATTTGCGGTATTGGTCATTTAGGTTACCGATAAACAATATGGTAATTACCATGTATTGACGTACTGACATAAATAACATATTGACTAACGGGTAAACTTCACTGTTACTTTAACTCGATTCGTTGTGATAATGTTGATAGGCACTTTAACATAAATAGACCTGGATATTATTATGCTGATCAGATTAAATTACATAAAAAAACAAAAGTAGGCCTACTATAACTATTTGAAAAAAGTTATATTTCAGCTATAAAAATTCAATCGTATTCCCATTTAAATGTTGTCACTTTCAATAGTTTATTCATGATATTAATTATATTGTAAACTAAATAGTTAAAAAGAAATAACAACTAAACCATGTAGCGTAGAAATGACATCGTCGAAGTGTAAAATGTCAGGGAGTTTTTACGGATTAACATTTTGTTGATGACATTATTAAATACAATCCATAAAACTATGGGCTAAAGAGTAACTTAATTCGCTAAAATCCATACATTTATTAATTACTTTTAGACATTGATAAATATGTAATCGTATAATGCAGCAAATGTGGTCAGCGAAATTTTTAAGGTATACTGAACAACGAAATGCAAGCGATCGATGTGAAATACTATTATTCTTCAGTGAAACAAACATTATTTACTATTCAGTAGTATTTCGTGGCTATGATCCCAGCAGACTTTTAAAAAATTGCGACATTTATAAAATGCCGTTTATTATTAAAACTACGTTTATTGTGATTTACTTTTTTGCAGATAAGACCCTAGACCTCGTTCTTTCATGCCAACTAAATAAAGAAATAATCCATTAAATATTTTAGAATTTAACTATCAATGACACAGAAAAGCAAAACAAAACACTGCCATGATTTTATTTAACATTGTTTAATGTAATTTTATTATGGAATAATCGAAATGAAGAATAAATTGAATGGCTGTCTCTCAATATTTTAATATTAACATACTGTATAAAATTTAGCCTTCAAACCTACATACTTACCAGGGAAACCTCGGCTGAACAATTAATTATTCAAATATAAATTTAATTTTTAATTTTAATAAATATATTTTTCAATTCGAATAAGAATAATATTACAAATTGCATTAGATAAATTTTATTTAGTCATTAAATCCAAATTCTGCATTTGTTTGATTCTAATAATTACTCAGTATCTTCCCTGAAACTATATCAGACTGAATTGCTTCTGTTCACTAATTAATTATTCCTCAAAATATTTATAACGAGTTAGATTTTTATTTGATCTAATTAAAAATATTCCACCAAATTAATTGGAAATGTTATGTATTTTCTAGTTAAAGTAAGTACGTATTCTATTTGTACACGCTGGAGAGCATTTATTTGTCATTAAAACAGCGGTCCTTTGGAGGCCATTTTGGTACTGGTATAATTAGATCAGCCATGTTGGAGGCTGAATGTAACTGCACTACACCGCCACTGTAAACCTAATGGGGGTTTCCATTCAGTTGGTAATTAAGTTTTGGGACTGTATAGTATTGTTTTCAATTTATATCCATAAATGTGAAGGTACCATTCTCTGCTTCAAACAAACCAAGAGATAAATCTTTGAAATAATATAATAATTATGTATTAAAATAACTAATTGAGGCATTTTACAGTAAAAAAAATAGGATACGAATTTATAAAACGCTAGAATTTAAATGTGTTGAAAGACGGGTGGAAAATAAAACATAGGAAACGAATATTTTTGTATAATTAATTTTTATCCTATACTATAATAAGAGGAATATCTGAAGGGATGTGTGTTCCACGATCTCGAAATCTAGCTGTTATATTTTGCTTAAAGTTTGCATTAAAGAGTGTTTTGGCCCAAAAATAAGTTTAGAAACAGCCTCAACCCCAGGAAAAATCGAATTTGGTCTAAAATTAAGTTTTAAAATTGTAATTTTTAACATTAGTCTTATGGGTTGCTATTTTGGTAACGAAATAACAACGAAACGTAAACAAAAAGAAAGAAACATTAATGTTAAGCAGAAGAACACACTTTAAAAGCAGAATAGAACAACTTACAATGATTTAATAAAACACCTATATGTCAAATAAATATTAAATAAAATACAAACTTTTGATAATGCAAAGCGCTGCACTGTGGTATTGGTATTGAGGCCTCATTGGTGCCTTAAACTATACGTATTTTATTGTTTGTCAACAACTTTAAACATTCTTCAAACAGGGTAACAATTATTGGGAAGAGGTGGAGTGAATTAAGTTTGGATTAATATTTTTCAAGAAATTAACAAAGTTTACCTTTCGGAACTTTAATTATTACTTGTCAACATTCAGGGCATCTTCAGTGTAAAATTACGGCGCCTCGGCGAGACGCGACGTGACGGCATGGCGGTCTCTTTGACGACGGATCTGTTCCTATGGCAACAGCAACTTGTTGATCCCACGTTTTATTTTATGAATTTTCTCTTACGAGAATCATAAATTGTTCCGTCAAAGGCTTCTTAGAAGCAGCTAATTTAAGAATTTCAGCCTGACTTTTCTGTCTTTGTTCCAACAGAAAATTTTGTTATCAAAATAGAATTTAGAATACTTCCAGACTAATGAAAAAATTCTTGTGACAAAAATTCTAGCATAATATATTACATATTGTATTATTACTCAAATTAACTTATTTTTCACCAAAAACTGTAATCAACGAAAATCATACATATAATTTTTTATATATATTTTAATGAAACAGATTTCTAGCCAATGATGATTCAGTATTCAGAGGAATCCTATCCTATACTATAATACGAGGAATGTCTGAAGGGATGTGTGTTCCACGATCTCGAAATCTAGCTGTTAGATTTTGCTTTAAAGTTTGCATTAAAGAGTGTTTTGGCCCAAAAATAAGTTTAGAAACAGCCTCAACCCCATGAAAAATCGAATTTGGTCTAAAA
This sequence comes from Neoaliturus tenellus, assembly GCA_030545055.2. Taxonomy (NCBI): domain Eukaryota; kingdom Metazoa; phylum Arthropoda; class Insecta; order Hemiptera; family Cicadellidae; genus Neoaliturus; species Neoaliturus tenellus. The sequence goes on along the minus strand of CM061532.1, from coordinate 42,512,637 downwards.
TTAAGTTTTAAAATTGTAATTTTTAACATTAGTCTTATGGGTTGCTATTTTGGTAACGAAATAACAACGAAATGTAAACAAAAAGAAAGAAACATTAATGTTAAGCAGACTTTTTGAAACAGCTGTTAACTGTGAAGAGGTCTATAGTTGGTTGCTGGTGGAAATTTAATTGCTTTTTTACCATGACACTATAACAAAAGTGAATAAAAACCAACGAGCAAGGCTCGGTTAACCTGGTACTTGTTTGTTAACCGTTTGGTCAAATAAACTAATATCGTCATATTTGCTGAGGGAAATGGCAAACAATATTTTCCAGATAGTTTATTGATTTAATATAGAACATACAGGTAAATTACGTTTTTCAAATAGTTGATTGGTTCATTGTAGAACATACCTATTATTAACTTTAACGTCAACACCAAAATATGACCATATTTCGATACCAACACAATTGAATACTGTAGATAGATAAATTATTGAACCATTGTTAAATATAAACTACCAGAATATCAGATGAGACCAGTCTGGTTTATGATCCCAGTCTGGCTTATGAGACCAATCTCGTATATCAGACCAGTCTCATTTATGAGATAACTCTGGCTTATGAGTCCAATCTCGTATATCAGACCAGTCTCATTTATGATATAACTCTGGCTTATGAGTCCAATCTCGTATATCAGACCAGTCTCATTTATGAGATAACTCTGGCTTATGAGTCCAATCTCGTATATCAGACCAGTCTCATTTATGAGATGACTCTGGCTTATGAGTCCAATCTCGTATATCAGACCAGTCTCATTTATGAGATAACTCTGGCTTATGAGTCCAATCTCGTATATCAGACCAGTCTCATTTATGAGATAACTCTGGCTTATGAGACGAGTCTCGTTTATGATTCCAGTCTGACTTTTTAGATCACTCTGGCTTATGAGACCAATTCCTAATAAGAGGCCATCCTTGCTTTTAAGACCAGTTTGGCTTATGAGGTCAGTTTAGCTTATGAGACTATTTTAGTCTTCGTAACTAAAATTAGAGTAATAATTTTATCTGATATTTACTTTATTGGAAAATACAATATAAGTTCTTGTGGTATCAGAATTACCCAAAAATATTTTTGATTTGGTCAAATTTCTGATTTACTATCATGCGTTGTTGATAAAAAATACACATAAATTACACAGTATTTAAATAAAAATAAAATCAAAAACACTAATGAGGATTGCAACAGTTCATGTAACATTTTGTTGAACGGACTTTTTTGTGTTCCAGCAAGATGGCCGCCGTGACGTCATGCTGAATGCTGAGCCCGATGACGCGTCCGAGGAGTCTGTATCATCGAGTCGGCGGAGCAGCAGAGGTGAGTGACGTCATGATGAATGCTGAGCCCGATGACGCGTCTGAGGAGTCTGTATCATCGAGTCGGTGGAGCAGCAGAGGTGAGTGACGTCATGCTGAATGCTGAGCCCGATGACGCGTCCGAGGAGTCTGTATCATCGAGTCGGTGGAGCAGCAGAGGTGAGTGACGTCATGCTGAATGCTGAGCCCGATGACGCGTCCGAGGAGTCTGTATCATCGAGCCGCCGGAGCAGCAGAGGTGAGTGACGTCATGCTGAATGCTGAGCCCGATGACGCGTCCGAGGAGTCTGTATCATCGAGCCGCCGGAGCAGCAGAGGTGAGTGACGTCATGCTGAATGCTGAGCCCGATGACGCGTCCGAGGAGTCTGTATCATCGAGCCGCCGGAACAGCAGAGGTGAGTGACGTCATGCTGAATGCTGAGCCCGATGACGCGTCCGAGGAGTCTGTATCATCGAATCACCGGAGCAGCAGAGGTGAGTGACGTCATGCTGAATGCTGAGCCCGATGACGCGTCCGAGGAGTCTGTATCATCGAGCCGCCGGAGCAGCAGAGGTGAGTGACGTCATGCTGAATGCTGAGCCCGATGACGCGTCCGAGGAGTCTGTATCATCGAGCAGCCGGAGCAGCAGAGGTGAGTGACGTCATGCTGAATGCTGAGCCCGATGACGCGTCCGAGGAGTCTGTATCATCGAGCCGCCGGAGCAGCAGAGGTGAGTGACGTCATGCTGAATGCTGAGCCCGATGACGCGTCCGAGGAGTCTGTATCATCGAGCCGCCGGAGCAGCAGAGGTGAGTGACGTCATGCTGAATGCTGAGCCCGATGACGCGTCCGAGGAGTCTGTATCATCGAGCCGCCGGAGCAGCAGAGGTGAGTGACGTCATGCTGAATGCTGAGCCCGATGACGCGTCCGAGGAGTCTGTATCATCGAGTCGCCGGAGCAGCAGAGGTGAGTGACGTCATACTGAATGCTGAGACCGATGACGCGTCCGAGGAGTCTGTACCATCGAGTCGGCGGAGCAGCAGAGGTGAGTGACGTCATGCTGAATGCTGAGCCCGATGACGGCGTCCGAGGAGTCTGTATCATCGAGCCACCGGAGCAGCAGAGGTGAGTGACGTCATGCTGAATGCTGAGCCCGATGACGCGTCCGAGGAGTCTGTATCATCGAGCCGCCGGAGCAGCAGAGGTGAGTGACGTCATGCTGAATGCTGAGCCCGATGACGCGTCCGAGGAGTCTGTATCATCGAGCCGCCGGAGCAGCAGAGGTGAGTGACGTCATGCTGAATGCTGAGCCCGATGACGCGTCCGAGGAGTCTGTATCATCGAGCCGCCGGAGCAGCAGAGGTGAGTGACGTCATGCTGAATGCTGAGCCCGATGACGCGTCCGAGGAGTCTGTACCATCGAGTCGGCGGAGCAGCAGAGGTGAATGACGTCATGCTGAATGCTGAGCCCGATGACGCGTCCGAGGAGTCTGTATCATCGAGTCGGCGGAGCAGCAGAGGTGAGTGACGTCATGCTGAATGCTGAGCCCGATGACGCGTCCGAGGAGTCTGTATCATCGAGCCGCCGGAGCAGCAGAGGTGAGTGATGTCATGCTGAATGCTGAGCCCGATGACGCGTCGGAGGAGTCTGTATCATCGAGTCGGCGGAGCAGCAGAGGTGAGTGACGTCATGCTGAATGCTGAGCCCGATGACGCGTCCGAGGAGTCTGTATCATCGAGTCGGCGGAGCAATAGAGTTGAGTGACGTCATGCTGAATGCCGAGCCCGATGACGCGTCCGAGGAGTCTGTATCATCGAGTCACCGGAGCAGCAGAGGTGAGTGACGTCATGATGAATGCTGAGCCCGATGACGCGTCTGAGGAGTCTGTATCATCGAGCCGCCGGAGCAGCAGAGGTGAGTGACGTCATGCTGAATGCTGAGCCCGATGACGCGTCTGAGGAGTCTGTATCATCGAGTCGGCGGAGCAGCAGAGGTGAGTGACGTCATGCTGAATTCTGAGCCCGATGACGCGTCCGAGGAGTCTGTATCATCGAGCCGCCGGAGCAGCAGAGGTGAGTGACGTCATGCTGAATGCTGAGCCCGATGACGCGTCTGAGGAGTCTGTATCATCGAGCCGCGTGAGCAGCAGAGGTGAGTGACGTCATGCTGAATGCTGAGCCCGATGACGCGTCTGAGGAGTCTGTATCATCGAGCCGCCGGAGCAGCAGAGGTGAGTGACATCATGCTGAATGCTGAGCCCGATGACGCGTCTGAGGAGTCTGTATCATCGAGTCGCCGGAGCAGCAGAGGTGAGTGACGTCATGCTGAATGCTGAGCCCGATGACGCGTCCGAGGAGTCTGTATCATCGAGTCGCCGGAGCAGCAGAGGTGAGTGACGTCATGCTGAATGCTGAGCTCGATGACGCGTCCGAGGAGTCTGTATCATCGAGTCGGTGGAGCAGCAGAGGTGAGTGACGTCATGCTGAATACTGAGCCCGATGACGCGTCCGAGGAGTCTGTATCATCGAGTCGCCGGAGCAGCAGATGTGAGTGACGTCATGCTGAATGCTGAGCCCGATGACGCGTCCGAGGAGTCTGTATCATCGCGTCGGCGGAGCAGCAGAGGTGAGTGACGTCATGCTGAATGCTGAGCCCGATGACGCGTCCGAGGAGTCTGTATCATCGAGTCGGCGGAGCAGCAGAGGTGAGTGACGTCATGCTGAATGCTGAGCCCGATGACGCGTCCGAGGAGTCTGTATCATCGAGTCGGCGGAGCAGCAGAGGTGAGTGACGTCATGCTGAATGCTGAGCCCGATGACGCGTCCGAGGAGTCTGTATCATCGAGTCGCCGGAGCAGCAGATGTGAGTGACGTCATGCTGAATGCTGAGCCATATGACGCGTCCGAGGAGTCTGTATCATCGCGTCACCGGAGCAGCAGAGGTGAGTGACGTCATGCTGAATGCTGAGTCCGATGACGCGTCCGAGGAGTCTGTATCATCGAGTCGGCAAAGCAGCAGAGGTGAGTGACGTCATGCTGAATGCTGAGCCCGATGACGCGTCCGAGGAGTCTGTATCATCGAGTCGCCAGAGCAGCGGAGGTGAGTGACGTCATGCTGAATGCTGAGCCCGATGACGCTCCCGAGGAGTCTGTATCATCGAGTCGGCGGAGCAATAGATTTGAGTGACGTCATGCTGAATGCTGACCCGATGACGCGTCCGAGGAGTCTGTATCATCGAGCCGCCGGAGCAGCAGAGGTGAGTGACGTCATGCTGAATGCTGAGCCCGATGACGCGTCCGAGGAGTCTGTATCATCGAGTCGCCGGAGCAGCAGAGGTGAGTGACGTCATGCTGAATGCTGAGCCCGATGACGCGTCCGAGGAGTCTGTATCATCGAGCCGCCGGAGCAGCAGAGGTGAGTGACGTCATGCTGAATGCTGAGCCCGATGACGCGTCCGAGGAGTCTGTATCATCGAGCCGCCGGAGCAGCAGAGGTGAGTGACGTCATGCTGAATGCTGAGCCCGATGACGCGTCCGAGGAGTCTGTACCATCGAGTCGGCGGAGCAGCAGAGGTGAGTGACGTCATGCTGAATGCTGAGCCCGATGACGCGTCCGAGGAGTCTGTATCATCGAGTCGGTGGAGCAGCAGAGGTGAGTGACGTCATGCTGAATGCTGAGCCCGATGACGCGTCCGAGGAGTCTGTATCATCGAGTCGCCGGAGCAGCAGATGTGAGTGACGTCATGCTGAATGCTGAGCCCGATGACGCGTCCGAGGAGTCTGTATCATCGCGTCACCGGAGCAGCAGAGGTGAGTGACGTCATGCTGAATGCTGAGTCCGATGACGCGTCTGACGAGTCTGTATCATCGAGTCGGCAAAGCAGCAGAGGTGAGTGACGTCATGCTGAATGCTGAGCCCGATGACGCGTCCGAGGAGTCTGTATCATCGAGTCGCCGGAGCAGCAGAGGTGAGTGACGTCATGCTGAATGCTGAGCCCGATGACGCGTCCGAGGAGTCTGTATCATCGAGCCGCCGGAGCAGCAGAGGTGGGTGACGTCATGCTGAATGCTGAGCCCGATGACGCGTTCGAGGAGTCTGTATCATCGAGCCGCCGGAGCAGCAGAGGTGAGTGACGTCATGCTGAATGCTGAGCCCGATGACGCTTCCGAGGAGTCTGTATCATCGAGCCGCCGGAACAGCAGAGGTGAGTGACGTCATGCTGAATGCTGAGCCCGATGACGCGTCCGAGGAGTCTGTATCATCGAGTCACCGGAGCAGCAGAGCTGAGTGACGTCATGCTGAATGCTGAGCCCGATGACGCGTCCGAGGAGTCTGTATCATCGAGCCGCCGGAGCAGCGGAGGTGAGTGACGTCATGCTGAATGCTGAGCCCGATGACGCGTCCGAGGAGTCTGTATCATCGAGCCGCCGGAGCAGCAGAGGTGAGTGACGTCATGCTGAATGCTGAGCCCGATGACGCGTCCGAGGAGTCTGTATCATCGAGCCGCCGGAGCAGCAGAGGTGAGTGACGTCATGCTGAATGCTGAGCCCGATGACGCGTCCGAGGAGTCTGTACCATCGAGTCGGCGGAGCAGCAGAGGTGAGTGACGTCATGCTGAATGCTGAGCCCGATGACGCGTCCGAGGAGTCTGTATCATCGAGCCGCCGGAGCAGCAGAGGTGAGTGACGTCATGCTGAATGCTGAGCCCGATGACGCGTCCGAGGAGTCTGTATCATCGAGTCGGCGGAGCAGCAGAGGTGAGTGACGTCATACTGAATGCTGAGACCGATGACGCGTCCGAGGAGTCTGTACCATCGAGTCGGCGGAGCAGCAGAGGTGAGTGACGTCATGCTGAATGCTGAGCCCGATGACGGCGTCCGAGGAGTCTGTATCATCGAGCCGCCGGAGCAGCAAAGGTGAGTGACGTCATGCTGAATGCTGAGCCCGATGACGCGTCCGAGGAGTCTGTATCATCGAGCCGCCGGAGCAGCAGAGGTGAGTGACGTCATGCTGAATGCTGAGCCCGATGACGCGTCCGAGGAGTCTGTATCATCGAGCCGCCGGAGCAGCAGAGGTGAGTGACGTCATGCTGAATGCCGAGCCCGATGACGCGTCCGAGGAGTCTGTACCATCGAGTCGGCGGAGCAGCAGAGGTGAATGACGTCATGCTGAATGCTGAGCCCGATGACGCGTCCGAGGAGTCTGTATCATCGAGTCGGCGGAGCAGCAGAGGTGAGTGCTGAATGCTGAGCCCGATGACGGCGTCCGAGGAGTCTGTATCATCGAGCCGCGTGAGCAGCAGAGGTGAGTGACGTCATGCTGAATGCTGAGCCCGATGACGCGTCGGAGGAGTCTGTATCATCGAGTCGGCGGAGCAGCAGAGGTCAGTGACGTCATGCTGAATGCTGAGCCCGATGACGCGTCCGAGGAGTCTGTATCATCGAGCCGCCGGAGCAGCAGAGGTGAGTGACGTCATGCTGAATGCTGAGCCCGATGACGCGTCGGAGGAGTCTGTATCATCGAGTCGGCGGAGCAGCAGAGGTCAGTGACGTCATGCTGAATGCTGAGCCCGATGACGCGTCCGAGGAGTCTGTATCATCGAGCCGCCGGAGCAGCAGAGGTGAGTGACGTCATGCTGAATGCTGAGCCCGATGACGCGTCCGAGGAGTCTGTATCATCGAGCCGCCGGAGCAGCAGATGTGAGTGACGTCATGCTGAATGCTGAGCCCGATGACGCGTCCGAGGAGTCTGTATCATCGAGCCGCCGGAGCAGCAGAGGTGAGTGACGTCATGCTGAATGCTGAGCCCGATGACGCGTCTGAGGAGTCTGTATCATCGAGTCGGCGGAGCAGCAGAGGTGAGTGACGTCATGCTGAATTCTGAGCCCGATGACGCGTCCGAGGAGTCTGTATCATCGAGTCGGCGGAGCAGCAGAGGTGAGTGACGTCATGCTGAATGCTGAGCCCGATGACGCGTCCGAGGAGTCTGTATCATCGAGTCGGCGGAGCAGCAGAGGTGAGTGACGTCATGCACAAGTGATTCACTCTTGCAGAAGTATACGTAGTTCATATTCTTCATTTCTGAGCAAATATTCTTTACTTGAAAAACGTAACTAATGCCCTATGTGTTTAATATTTATTTTATGTAGACAGGTAAACAATCAAACAATTTTTGTAGTACTTCTTTTGTCATTTTACTTCGTTAACGTCATAATTGTTGGTTGAGACTAAAATAAAACTACAGTATTTTATTACATGTTTAAAAATATTAGAGGATATATTTTTCAACCCCACAGCCATCATTAAAAAAATCTTGAAAGATGATTAAATTTAAAAAAAAGTATAGTATAATTTAATAAGTTTACACACATAAGTCTATTTAAATTAAAAATTAAAAACATGTGTGTTGCTTAGCGTTAGGCCTATGTGGATAGTTTTTGAACTGTTATAACGTTACTAAGTTTTTCTTTAAACTTCATTGCAGCCGGTCATCATCATTTGCTCGCGCAGTAAAAATAATGTTGTCAATTTTTTATATTTTTTCTCTCAAACAATGATAGAGATAATTTGTGGATATAAATATTTTATGTTACCTGTAAATTATAGTAATTTTTACCATGTGACTTCAATAGGATATTTATAAAAGAATGATGGGATTTTGAACGGCACTACTGAGGAAGTTTTAAGGATTTTAAGTTTTCTATTTCGCCAAGTGGTTTGCAGCATTTCTGTTGTAACAGTCATGATCGCTGTTGGGTTCGCTCACGCAGATGTCTCGTCCTGAATTTTGTCTGCACACACCAGGCCTCTTTATCTAAACCCAGGCAGGGAATAGGCGCATCCTTGCCTATCCAACTGTTTAGAAATACTTTTGAGACTTTGGGACTTGGGAACTTTTGATAACATACAATACCGTATTAAAACTTACTTATTTTAACTTAAGATTGACGTTTAAATCGTTTAGTTATCTTGGATAGTCTGTCAGTAACGCCTGTTCAAAATTTCGGCATTCTTTTATAAACACTCTGTATTTATTAATTGATTTCAATTTAGATATTACTATTTGTACTATAACTTAAAGTGTTATACCAATATTGATACCAATTAATGATAAGTAAAATACCAAATTCTTATATTGTATATGACTTATACAAAGTTGTTTATTTTTAACATCTGTATACATGTGTACATTATGCCTGACCATGTATCATGCTACTTGTTTTGATGTTTACATTTAGACAAAATTTCTTGACTAATTTTTTAGTGAAATTTATTTAAATTAGGCACTTCTGAGAAATTTACCTATCAGAGTAAGCGGTTTAAAGGAGGACATATCGTGTCAGACCAGCGAGTCCTTTCTGTAGGCCTAAATGACAACTCGAAACATGTTGCTGTCATGTAAGATACGAAAGCGAGACATTAAAAAGTACTTTAGACTATGCTTTCTGTTTCAAATATGATTTTTACGAATTTATGATAACTACTTATGAAGTAGGGAAATACTGAAAAACTTAACTTAGTGGGGTGTAGGGCTTCGAACTAATGATGAGCTTATTTTAAAACAATTTTTCAAGGTGAAAAATCTTACTTTTTATACAAAAAATCTTCCAAAAATTCATATTTACATTTTTTTATTTATATGCTATTAAACTTATTCTATTGTTCATCCGACCTTTAATTAGTATTACTACTCACTACATGCTACCACTTGTTGTCTTTACTTAGCTATTTTCGTTTTTACTTTTTAATACGTAATGTTCAATAATCATGAGATGCATCTATAAAAACATTTTGCCTTATCAATTCGCAGTGCGTGGAATTTTTTTTACATAGTATTTTTTCAATATCAGGCTAGAAACGTCTAAAATTGTAAGATGAGGACCATGGTTAATTTGTACAGTTCAAATTTGCATCAAAACATTTAATTTATAAATTTAAAATATTTTGAAATTTATTACACAAATTTTTGAAATTCATGTTTCTAACTACCAATACATAAAATATGCATGCAAGTGCTGTTTGAGTTTTACTTAGGAAGTCAGTTCATTCCAACACAAAATAGTGTATTACAAAACCACAGATTAAGCTCTCGCTTAGTTCTACTAATTCATAGCTCATATAACGGCTTGCATTCATTTTTCAAATATCAAATTTAAGAATGTGTTTTTATAGTGATGGATTAGCTTATTGCTCATTCATGAATATACTCCATGGCTAAAAGAATGAAAGTGAATTTAACTGCTGGCTGCAACGAGTGCGATTAAAAAGTAATGGAAGTGAACCGAACCACAACGCCGCCGCCGCCGCACATGTTGCGGGGAGAAGGGCATGAGCGTATATGGGCACGTCCGGCATTGGGCTACATGCTCGGTGTGTTTTCATTCTGTTATATTTACCATTAAATAGAAACTTAAAATCATTAAAACTATAATTTCTTATCGCTTGATAAATAATTGGTCACGTTGTACCTTACCACTATGAAAATACCATAAATAATTTGGTAAGCATGAGAATTGTTTTTGTAAAACAAGGTATTTTCTGAATTTTTTTATTTATTTGTATTTAAGTAGAATCAACATTTTTATCCCTCGTTAATCCTGGAAAATAGTATGCTAATCAATTGATCAAAAATTTCAGCTTATATAATTAAAACGTTGCATAATCAAACTGTAAGGAAGTAAAGCATTAATAACACAACATGGCAAACGGAAAACGGAGTAACTACATAATGCTATTGTTTCGTGGAATGTATTGTATTAAACCAATCTACTATTTCCTCCGGTCTCACTTACAAATTCATGTTTGAAACTAAAAGAAAGTATTTATTGGTAGGAAACAAGTGTTATTTTTTATTACAAATTAATGGGACAGGACAGTTTAGATAGTAAAATAAAAAGGCTTTCTTGCCTGACTGCCACTGAAATAAATATCTTAAGCAAAAATGTGTTTGGTGAAACAAACAACGAGTAAGTTGGTTACGAACTCTTATGGGACTGGTAAAAATAGGACAGTCATTAAAGATATTACTGCTCTCCCCACACGACTCTCTGTCACGAGTGTAGTGGCGGGTGTCTCTCTGTCACGAGTGTAGTGGCGGGTGTCTCTCTGTCACGAGTGTAGTGGCGGGTGTCTCTCTGTCACGAGTGTAGTGGCGGGTGTCTCTCTGTCACGAGTGTAGTGGCGGGTGTCTCTCTGTCACGAGTGTAGTGGCGGGTGTCTCTCTGTCACGAGTGTAGTGGCGGGTGTCTCTCTGTCACGAGTGTAGTGGCGGGTGTCTCTCTGTCACGAGTGTAGTGGCGGGTGTCTCTCTGTCACGAGTGTAGTGGCGGGTGTCTCTCTGTCACGAGTGTAGTGGCGGGTGTCTCTCTGTCACGAGTGTAGTGGCGGGTGTCTCTCTGTCACGAGTGTAGTGGCGGGTGTCTCTCTGTCACGAGTGTAGTGGCGGGTGTCTCTCTGTCACGAGTGTAGTGGCGGGTGTCTCTCTGTCACGAGTGTAGTGGCGGGTGTCTCTCTGTCACGAGTGTAGTGGCGGGTGTCTCTCTGTCACGAGTGTAGTGGCGGGTGTCTCTCTGTCACGAGTGTAGTGGCGGGTGTCTCTCTGTCACGAGTGTAGTGGCGGGTGTCTCTCTGTCACGAGTGTAGTGGCGGGTGTCTCTCTGTCACGAGTGTAGTGGCGGGTGTCTCTCTGTCACGAGTGTAGTGGCGGGTGTCTCTCTGTCACGAGTGTAGTGGCGGGTGTCTCTCTGTCACGAGTGTAGTGGCGGGTGTCTCTCTGTCACGAGTGTAGTGGCGGGTGTCTCTCTGTCACGAGTGTAGTGGCGGGTGTCTCTCTGTCACGAGTGTAGTGGCGGGTGTCTCTCTGTCACGAGTGTAGTGGCGGGTGTCTCTCTGTCACGAGTGTAGTGGCGGGTGTCTCTCTGTCACGAGTGTAGTGGCGGGTGTCTCTCTGTCACGAGTGTAGTGGCGGGTGTCTCTCTGTCACGAGTGTAGTGGCGGGTGTCTCTCTGTCACGAGTGTAGTGGCGGGTGTCTCTCTGTCACGAGTGTAGTGGCGGGTGTCTCTCTGTCACTACCGCACAATATTGGAAGGTTGGTTCATAACGCTTAGGTTGTGTTTTCCTCCGTCTGCTGTTTGGGGATCAACCTCTACAACATTCATTACACAACCGATGGTATAACCTAAACTGGCCCGTATTTCAGTTCAATCTACCCTTTCCAAACTGAACAAAAATACGTAAAATCAACAGGCTAATAATACTGATGCTGAATGCGCTGGAGTATGCATATTTAACATTTAGTGTAGTAAAATTAGTCAGGAAAAATGAAATAATTTTTGGAAAGCCAATATCTTTTGAAATGTGTTCTATGGCATCCCCTGACCTTCCTCCGAAAAGTCCCCAGAAATCCCACATATGGGGATTACGCTTCAAAATGAGGGGTTGGCCATAAGGAGTTACATTAAATTTTGATATTAAGCTTACTAAATTTAAATACATTCCAGAAGGTTTGTATACATCAACTTAAAGGCTTAAAAATGTAGAATACAATGCCTTAAACCCGACCTCAATATAAATATCGGGAGTAAAATGGCAGGCGTTCAAAGTTAAGAATTAAATAATATTATCAAAACTTTGAAATGCAATAACTTCCGACATATTTGACCTTTTGAGGTCTGGTTTTCTGCTATGTAGGCTACTCTCCTTACTAAGACCTTTAAAATTATGTATAGCATGGCTATGGATTGAGAAGTTTTTTTTTTAACTTCCTCTTTGGGACGTTCATGTAGAGGATGGTTTAAGGGTAATATGATAGGCACATGACAAGCTATCCGCATTTTTAAAGTTAATTGTAAAAGCAAACGTTTGCTGAAAACCGCACCTCGAAAGGTCAAGTATTTCAAAGATTTATTACATTGTTAAGCGTTTAGGTCCAAATTTGATTTTTATTAAAAGTTTGACAGGCTGCCGTTTTCGACTCAGGCAACCTTTTGAGATAGGGTTTGCGGCATTAACTTCTACTACTTAACAGCTTCAATTTGATGTACATAAACCCATTGGTCGACGAAATATTTATTTCTGACTCCACGTGGGCCGTCCCATCATTTTTAGGCATGTTGCCCACTGGGGATTTCAGGGGACTTTTCTGAGGGAAGTCAGGGGAGGAATGGAACACATTTCAACAAAAATTCGCTGTCCAATTTTTTTTAATTTTCCCAGTCATATTTTGGCTTAATTTTACTACACTAATTAGATTTGACATTTGGCAATGCTTTTACAACTCGGTCTAATATGTAAAATATATTCAAACACAATTAAACCCTTATTTATTGACCAATTTTAAGGTTTAAATTATAATAAATCCGTATCGGCATTTCTATTTGGCACAGACAACCCTTAAAGTTCGTAATTTGTCCAAAAGATTAACAAGCAAAATCATTTTATTGAATTGCAACTAAAACATCTATTGATAGTAAAACATAGTTTAACGGAATACGTTAAAAGCAGAATAGACCGAATTGAACTACTTTGTAGGCCTATGACAAATAATGGTTTCGGCCAAAAAGCCCGTAGGCCTAATATTAGCATTCCCAACTGACTAATGTGGGTGGCGCATTGCACTGCACAGGCACCTTGAATTTAGCTTTTTACCACACTCTTCGCACGTTATGACGATGCTCATTGATTTAACCTTATTTTTTTCTTCTCTAGACATAATTGCTTTCTTAATGCAAACTATGTATTTATTAAATAGTAATTTGAAAAGTTATTTAAAAGTAATGTAGAAAATGGCGGAACTCTTTAATAATTAGTAACCCAAATTTTAATATCAAAACACTAGATGTAAAAAAAGATGTAACTAAAATAAAAAGGCTGTGTAAATAAATTAACATACAGTGTGGTTGGAAAGTTCCGAAACGGTGAAATATATTTTTTATTATTATAGAAACAGTAATAAGATTGGGTATACTGTATCAATAATAGCCATAAATGTCTACTATTTTAAGCTATTATAACTTTTTTATCCCTTAAGGGGGACGGCCCACAAGGAGTCAGACAAAATTCTTAAATAGCAGCATAGGTCGAGTTTGGTATCAAATTAAAATGGATGACCGAGACGGAAATGGCAGGCAAACAAAGTTTACATTAAAATCATACGGGTAAACTAAAAAATGAAATAACTTTCTCCTCAACGTTTTGACGTCGGGTTTGTGGCTTATTACTCCAAATACAAAGATGTTTAAAATTATGTATGATGTGACGAATGCCAAAGAAGTTTAAATTTAAACACCCTTTAAGGGATGTCCCTCTTGGAAGTCTTACAGAAATATGCTTTGGTCTTTGACAAATCATACATAAACTTAAACGTCTTTGCATTTGGAGTAATAAGCCACAAACCCGACGTTAAAAAGTTGAATATTAAGAACGTTATTGCATTTTTTTAGTTTTACCCACATAATTTTAATGGATACTTTGTTTGCCTGCCATTTCCGTCTCGGTCATCCATTTTAATTTGATACCAAACTCGACCTATTCTGCTATTTAAGAATTTTGTCTGACTCCTTGTGGGCAGTTCACCTTAAGGGATAAGAAAGTGATAATATCTTAAATGAGTAGACATTTATTTATATTTATGAAGTAACAAGTCTCATTACTTTATCTATAATAGTGAAATAGTTATTTGTGCTTCTAGGAACTAAAGTACAATGTTTTCTCCCTGAAGGGAAAGTGTTGTCGCCCGAAGGCGAAGCTGAGGGCGACAATTTCCCTGAGGGATAAAAGTACTTTAGTCCCTTGATGCACACAACATTTTTCCTCCACCAACACGAATAAAATTTAGGCCTAATAGGCCTACCGTAGATAATTTAACTTTACCTTCATATGATCCCTTGCTCCGTCAAGTTGGATCAGTCACATCAACATAAAAAACACACAAGGTAGGCCATATCAATTTTAAAGAACACAAAAAACAAAATATAATCTAAGCCTAGTCAAAAGTTTTACACTTATATTTTGGACTTCTTAGGTTAATAGCCTACCCAAGCGAAATGTAAACAAACACCTACACTGCCACGGCCATCTCTAGTACTAGAGATGCTGCTCACCCACTGCTGACTGAATGGTCAGCAGTGAGTGAGCAGCAGCTACAGCTGCTATTAGTCAACAATGAGTAACGAAACAAATACAAGTAACAGCTGACTGTGGCTCATGTTCTTTTTAATCTCTCTTTTAATGTTATTCTTATGTAACTAACTTTAGCCCCGTGGTACGAAAAAACTTGAGTTTTCCATAGGTAGAAAGATTAAGTATTCAAGTCACATGGGATAGAAATTAGTACTTTTACTACTCTATGCCAAGGAGTAAAATACGGCTTTAGATAGTAGGCGGAGGAAAAATATATTTCACCGTTCCGGGACTTTTCAACCACACTGTATATTATATTGTATATTAGGGTTAGGATACTTAAACTATAATATAATGATATAAGTTAAAAATGAAATCAGAAATAGCAATACAAATTAGTAATCCTCGATAAATTCCACGCACTGTATGTAAATGAATTTATTAAACAAAGCTTTTGAGATGCAAACGGCGCTCTCCCGCCCCTCGAACCTTGTTTATCTAAAATTACCACAACACGCCGTCTCACACCAACGCATCAAAACATCGTATATCAATACTTTACTGATTAACATCGTTCGGCCGCTCCCGAGGTTCGGAAGTCACGTTAAACCGTTGGTCCACCTGCACAGAAAACAAAAAAGTGCAGGCATTTCAGGGGAGGAGAACTATCAGTTAATTGCTGATCTCCCTCCACTAAAAGCCATACGATAGTTAATTAATTAACTGATTAACATTAGTGCACCAATGTTATTGATAGATTAGATGCGATTATTACGTATGAGCTTTCTATTTTAACAATACATTTACATGGAGGACTTCATAATAATTTCACAGTTATTTAGACTATTTTAAAATTGAGAATAGTTACAACCGTCCAACTACCCAATGACTGTTATAATTAAAATGTAATATTTTAAACGTCTGTCTGAACCTGTGAGACTTACTGTTCAATGGGAATAAATATGGAGAATATCTCTTAAAGCTTTCCAGCTGAACAGTATCTCTTAAAGCTTTCCAGCTTCCCAGTATCTCTTAAAGCTCTCCAGCTGCCCAGTATATCTTAACGCTTTCCATTTCCCCAGTATCTCTTAAAGCTTTCCAGCTTCCCAGTTTCTCTTGAATGTCTCAGCTTCATTAGTTATAGTTTGTTTGAATTGTACTACGAAGTAATCATAGTTTATCAAGTACAACAGAGCCGGGTTGATGGTTGGTATTGAACTAATCTATGGCAGAAAAACAGTAGAATAACAAGTAAGTCATAAGGCCACAATATTTAAATTGTAAAAGGCGATCCAATTAAATTAGACACAGAGATCCTACACCTAGTATCAGAACTATTAATTAGTTTACTAATAATATTAATGTAAGTCTCTTGTGACCTCCTTAGAAACTAATGTGAAAAAAGTTCTACTGAATAAAAAAAAATCCAACTCTTTCCATCACTGATAAGTACTGTAATACGTGTTGCGCGATGTTTAGTAATACAGGCTAACACCAAGTTTGGGGATTGAAACACCAAGTTCACTATAAAACTGAATACAACTGGATAACAGGAACATTTTATTCATTTTAAAATGTGGCCGTGGTCTATCGCCGGCGGGCATGTATATGTGTCACTCGTAATTTATTGTAAAAATTCTAAATGTCGTATGTTGAACTGTGTGTGTGTGTTTTTTTTTTTTTTTTTTTTAATCTTTGACGGCTCACTATCGATGAGTTTTTAACGTTTTCGTATTGACCTGAAGACGGGATTTTAATCCTGAAATATATACATGGTCAAGAGACTAAACAGGAACTGTTTAGAAAGAAAGATATGTAACTAGTAAAATTTTAAACATGAACATCTTAATTATTAACCATATCACACCCTTTCATTGATTTTACTAAAATAAGATTCAAAATTTAATTTTTTATCCACCTCTAAATTTTTACAAGAAACAGATGAAGTATACGGCTCTCCAGGTTCATGTTATTACTGAAAGCTCTCACCGGCCCAGTTATGTTTACGCGCGTCTGAGAGAGCGAATGCTCTCCGGTATATTGCCAGGGAGAAGCTGGAAATATTGAACAGAGTCAAAGTAACCACAGAGGCACTGGTGAAATAGCGCGGTGAGTTTATTGCCAACCTCCGGGACTGGGTAAAAATAGCGCCGTCAAACGCCACCCGTTGCATCTTACAGAGGCGAGGGCATTTCCATACTCGTGTGGGTCGCAATAAACTTACGCCCCCTCTCTTATGGAATATGTGAAGCTCACAAACACTTGTGTTGGAAAGCAATGAAACAGTTTTTTACAGAATTGGTGGAAAACCATATTTTTTCTTATTTTCTAGCTCTCTTGGTAGCCTATGCATTTCAGTTATTTATTATCAACAATGTTGCCACAGAGTATTTTGAACACCTTCCAATACAGTCAGGCATAAAAAAGACTGGATTTTTTGCTGCTATAACATATGATAGCAAATGCATCATGTGATAGTTATTATAGAAAAGTACAAGTTTTAAAAGAAAAATAGTTAATTTTCTTAGGAACGATCTAATTTCCAATGTGGAATAATTACACCATTAATCTCTTAGTTTTCACCAATTAACTAACTGATAAAAACCTCAACATCTTCAAGGAATTATTATTTACTTTGATCAAAATTGCTCTACTAAGTTTATTGTAAAACATGTTAAGTAATGTAATATTTTTAACAACCCATATTTCTCAAAGTTCGATATTTTGTTCAGTTAACTTGAAAGGGAGCAATAAAACTTGTTATGAATTGTAATAAAAAGGTAGTTTCACGTCGCTTTTCAAACCAAGTTAAAAATTTATTTAAACTTTTTAATAGGACTCATATTACGAAAAGCGTAATATTTATAATGAAGAGTAATTGCTTCCAAATGGAAACCCATGTTACACAGAGAATAAGTTTAGCAAAGGTTAAAATAAAACTTTTTCTTTATAATTTTACAGTAATTAGTTGAGAATTTACAACTGAATTAGGATAAATTTAAAACATATTATCATTAGTTTGTCAATACGAGTATTTTACTCCCTTAATCACATTCTTAGTTTAAACTGGTGTATGTTAGGTACTCTTTTAATCATCTCCATTATGCCAAGTACTTTAATAATTAACCAAGTACACTCTTTGTACATGTGTTGTTTATTACTATTGACTTTTTCATTTCGGCAAAAGTATACGTTCAAGGAAATAAATATTTGTATTGTAAAATCCATCTACTTTTAATTTGAAGAAGAAACCCTCAAATGAGGTGTATGTTTCACAACTAGGACTAATTTTCAAGAAGAGTTTTTTATCATATAAGGTAATAGAAACTGACATTACATAAAGCTTATGTTTTATGATGACTATACAATAATTTTTTTTCCATAGACTAAATTTTATAAGTTGAATAAGAACTTTTATGCTGCTCCTTTATTTGTGCATTGCATTCTCATTCAATGGAACTCATGATTGGCGTTCTACACTGCTGATTTTATTATGTCTAAAACAAAACCAGATCGGAAAGTTGCTATACAAATGAGCACTTCTCAATTCGCGCATTTCACGGTCGGTATTCAAATGGACGTAGCGAACCGAGAGACAAAGCTTTTGATATGCAGAGCAACATTCGTCCTCGCTTTCCTTGTTTATCCATTAGCTCATATAAGCTGATACGTAGGTGAGTGCGAGTCCAACTAAAGGAATACAACACTGCGCACTTTGTATGTTTCGTTAAATAGAACTATGCTCATACGGTTAACTGGTTTATTTTGCTTATTTTACATACAGGTTTTGATTATTTTTAATTTTATGGTAAACTTATTTCAAATCTTTCTCATGTTTGTTCTTTCTATTCACCTTTTTGACGAAAACCTCTTTTACTTTTACGCATTTCTATTCGAGGGATTTTTTTATTACGAAATATTCACGTTTTAATACATCTAAAATAATGTGCAAATTTCAATAGAATGCAAAATTTAATTATTTAGATTTTTTTCTTTCACGGTTTGAGAACCCACCTATCTTTTAAAAAATTAAACAACATGCCTACTAAAGCCACCTCATTATTCGATCCGACATGAATGATGTTGTAAACTTAAATACAGTATATTTTGTTTAATTATAAACATATTAAGTTCTACTTAACCATTGATTTACATTAACTATACTAAGAAGTGTTAAGAATGTTTCTATACATAACTTGTGATTGTTTTAATTCGTTATTAAAGTGCTAGTGCTTGTGTGTGTGATTGCAAAATTTCATTGACTACACTATACCTAACATGTATACAGGGTGTTTCAGAACTCCCTACCAATATTTTAGGGCATTGTTTCTGGGTTAGAAACATATCTAAATATCATATTAAAATTGTCCGGAAGTCTTTAGTTACTCACACAGCCGCCATTTTGTTTTTTTCACATAATAATTTTTATTTCCGTAACGGATGGTTGTATTAAATTCATATTTGGCATGAATCTTTATCATACCAATGTACATTTCCAGCAAAAAAGTTAATTTTTCCGCTGTAATTTTTTTCAAAATGGCGGCCATTTTAAATTTTCAAACGCTAATATCTCAAAATTGGTAAATTTTATAAAGATTTTGCAAGACACAAAAAAGTTGACAAATTAAATTATCTAACTAATAGTACCAAGTTTGTAAGGATGTGACAACAAATAATGGAGTTATTGTAATTTTTTCCCATGAAAACGTTGATTTTGCATTAAAATCAATGCAAATTAAGGCCATTTAACAGAAAAATCAATGTTTTCATGGCGAAAAATCACAATAACTCTGTTATTTGTTGTCGGATCCTTAGAAACTTGGTACCATTGGTTATATAATTTAATTTGTCAACTTTTTTGTGTCTTATAAAATTTTTATAAAATTTTCCGATTTTGAGATATTTGCGTTTGAAAATTTAAAATGGCCGCCATTTTGAAAATATACTGCGGAAAATATTATTTTTTTCCTGGAAATGTACATTGGTATAATAAAGATTCATGAAAAATATGAATTTAATACAACCATCCGTTACGGAAATAAAAATTATTATGTGAAAAAAACAAAATGGCGGCTGTGTGACTAACGAAAGACTTCCGGATAGTTTAAATATGATATTTAGATATGTTTATAACCCAAAAACAATGCCGTAAAATATTGGTAGGGAGTTCTGAAACACCCTGTATAATGCTGTATCATGTAATCTTTCGGAGATTTTATTCAGAGCCGAAAGATTTGCTGCCTGTCTGCTTCATGTTAACCAGTCACGCAATAACCTAAAACCTCCCCAGGGAGTTCTCTGACTTGTCTAGTGCTCAAAGTCTGACTGCTGCTTGTCTTTTTCGTACTAAATAACATTCAAATATCAATGTTCAATGAAATATTCACGATGATGTTTGAACCATTATTTCTTATCCGAAATAACATTCAAGACTATTGTAATAATACAGTTTTCTTTAAATGTTTTGTTGTACTTTTAGCTGGCGATACTAAGTTGTTAAACTGATAAAAACCATAAATAATAAAATTAAAGTAGGTTGCTAAAAGTATATTTTAGACTAGCTTTAAACGATCAACACAAAACATAAATTTGATTTTCATAACATCTGCGTTCTAAAAACTAACCTTGCTGAAAATTAATGTCATACAATGTGAATGTCATAGGGTTATTTCTATCTACTTGTTCGCTGTAGCAACAGACAAGGTGTCTCTCTCAGATATTACGTGTACTGAATGTGGATCTATATACAGACATGTCATGGACATGATAGGTGTACAAACTCCAATCTACCCACGTGCATTGGGCTCGAGTTGAAAAATGTAACACCAACTGATGGAGGTAGGAAAAAGCGATTTCTTTAAAAACAGTTTCATCCTTAAAATCAACTGTGGGACACTTTCAGTTAAAATTGAAATCTGCACCTCAAAATGACTGGGTGAATGCTTAGAGGTATTTTATCCACAGGCAGACCATAACGGTAATCATTTGTAGCCGTAAATCAACCCAGGATCGTTTTCACCCATTCGAAAAAAATCACAATACTGAATAGTTTTATGCAGCCAGGTTTTATTTAAGTTCTGTAACGCTGGTCTTTCTTACCTTTTTGTAAATAGTTACGGTTGCCGCATTTGGAATGGGTATTTGCCTAGTTTAATTAAGCCATATATCATTGAAAACCATTGGATTTTATGTAATGTGTTTCTCCAATGTTCGACATGTAATTGTGATTCAATAATTTATTTTGTGTATGTCATTTTTTCAGTGCTGAAAAATGATCTGCTTCTTCACGAGGCGGTCATCAAAAATGACGCGGAAGCGGTTAAAAAGGTGCTCAAGGAGCACGTAGACATCAACTCGAGGAACAACGTGAGTATCGACACTACCGTACTACACACTACCATACGGATTAGTTTACAAAGCGTTCATCGGATTTACTTCAGAGAGGTTGCAACAAAATAATTAGTCGTCAAATACTGAAAAAGTGATGTCACTGTAGAACGTGATAAGCAAAGACACTATCACGGGCAACAGTTGTTTAAATTATAAAGGTATACAGTAGTTTGAAATTTAAGAGAGATTAAATTATTTCCTTACAAATAATTTATTATTTATTCCATTACAGACATAATTTTATATTATTTGAATGAGTAGAAGAATTCGTAATTTTGTTCTCCTGTAGTTTGAAACAATTGACATGAGAACTTAACCTCACATTCAAACTGTAGACCATTTCTTGCAATCATTCATTGAGCAAAATGTCAGAAGAGATGGATTCAACGGATACCAAAGTTTCTGAGCCCCATTTCATTCTTGAACTATTTTTCCGCTTAAGTATTTTTACATGTAAGTTAATATTTTGCGCTTAATTAACTTACATGTAGAAAAAACTTAAAACATATTTATTTGTAGTATTAAATATTTTCTAATCAAAAGGTTATCAAATATTTAAAACCACGAGGTTTAAAATTAAAACATAAGCTAATACATAAATAATTACTGGGTTTCAGGTATGTAAGATTCATTATGTAATCTGATCTTTCATTTTGAAACGGCCTGTAAAAATATATAAAATGTACTGTGAAACTGCACTTACTTTTTCCATGTAAAATTCAAATTCATTGAAATAAATGAAATTTTTTTACAAAAGCTATTGGACCTTCCGGAATACGAGTACTAAACTTCCTCATTATGACATGAGTCTTTTCCCCGATTTACTCTTTGCATTATACTAATGATAAATTTAGGCTTCCATATCTCCAGACATGCAGAACATTTAGCCATTTATAATTAAAGACATTAAATGCTATGAACTATTAATCTTCATAGTAGATATTCCAAAACACAATAAAAATTGTATAAAACCTTATTTGCAGCCATATACAATTTTTCTAAATGAATTCACAATTTCTTCAGTTAAACCATGGGTCTCTTTTGCTCTCTCTCTCTCTCTCTCTCTCTCTCTCTCTCTCTCTCTCTAAATTTTTTCAACATAATGAAATACAGATATACTGTACAAACATACAAGCTTGCAGGTGTCTTCATCCCATTTTCTAAATCATTTAAAGTCCCAAAGAAAAATTTCAACTAATAACTCAAATTCTGAAATTTGCTGGGAAACAATACTTTAATCTGGTGTCCGGTACACATACACGTTTTCAAAATGGCCAAAATTTATCTGAACGTAGCAAGAAGATAAAACTTAAAATATGTTAAACATATAGAATTAACAGTTCTATTTAAATTAATACAACTACATATTCCAACAAGAAATCACTGATAGAAATTAAATATAGGGCAAAATATCTCCTCAAACAAAAAACTAATCCCCCATCTCCAAAACAAAATGTGCATATAATAATCTGACAGAGCCTTTCGACTGTATCTCGGCCAAAGTAACGTAGGCTATTGCGGATAATCCAGCCAATCACTGGACCGGGAGTATAGCCCTCTGTAGTCCTGTGTGCTTGTATTCCTGTGTTTCTGTGTGCTCGTTCTCTTTTATCCGGAATAATAACTGGGGCTTAGTCTCTCATATGCGGACATCGGTTCATCTGCAGGCCAATATCATTGGATCATCGGGATATATCCGGGAAGTCCTTCCTATTGCTGTCCATGTCCTGTCACATAAAGCAAAGAAATATTAATTAAGTTTTATAGTCCATTAATGTAACCTATTGTCAATACCTACATAATCAATTAAAACAGGTAATATGAGGTAATATGAGTGCAAGGAAACTATTGTCTACAAATTGAAACAGACAAAGTAGATTTTATGAAAATCTTTAGCTTGCCGCGAATTCTTATGGTTTGTATAGGCACAATAGAACAAAATAACGACCTAAATTGAAGTTATAAAATACAATAAAACATTAGGAATACCTTCTCTATAACAGAACTAAATATCGAATACTTGTTTGGTCTGTAATTTTGATCTTGTTTGATACTTGTTTGTTCTTGTAATTTTGTTTTTCTGAATACTGTTTGGCCGGTAATACAGCACATCTGGTATTTGGCTGTATTACCATTAATGGACGTAGTCGCAGAGTAAAAGAATAAGAAGGCGGGTATGCCTAGTTTCGAATCAAGAAAAACTATTAAATTTAATTGAAATTTTCCTCATTTAGGCTTGTTGGTTAAACAATTTTATCATGCATAGTGATGAATATTACAATGCGACATTTTTGAAGTTGATATTTTTAATACAAAAAAAACATATTCATTTTCTGAATTTAGACTTTAACAGTTTAGCAAATATAGTCATGAGTTTGATATATATTTTTCCTAACTGAATAATCATTAACATAAACTTTAATGATGAGTTAATTATGATTACGAATACTATTATGTTATTCAGTCCAACAATGCATTTGATTTAATGTATTCGTTTTTTATTTTAAGTAATGTAGGCCCTCTATTGTTATTGATAACACATTTTTCGAGTGCATGACAAGTTATACATTATCAAGTTAAAGACATAGAATAAATTAGTTACATTACACCCTAAACGCATAAGTCATAAAACTCATAAGACAGTAAATTAAACTTACGTAATAAACGTCATTATATACTCAATTATTGTTATGTATTGCAGTACGGGAGGGCGCCGATCCACTGGGCGGCCTCCAGGGGCGCCACGGACATAATGGAACTGCTGATCAACGCCAAGTGTGACATCGAGGCCAGGGACCGGGTGGGTACTGACTGGCAACGGCATAGGCATAGACATGGACATAGGCAAAGGTCAAAGCCATGGACATGGACTTAGATTTAAACATACTAGTTAAACATAGACATAGTTGTTATTTGTTTGCTACCCTGGAAGTCTGGCAATAGCTTTCCCTTTGTACACATATGGCTTGGGTTCCGCAATGAAAATAGATATACCTAAGACAAAAACAATGTTTATTACATGGACATTGCTATACATAAACACGAAAGATTAGGTCCTGCCTACAAATATAAAAGGCGCACGAAATCAAATGACATTTACGCCGAATAGTGGTTTGCCAACCCAACCTTTTGTTGTTAGTATTCAAACAAAATTTGAATCGTATCCCCTCAGTAACTAAAAGGTGGCTAACCTCAGACATGTTAGCAATAGTATATACTGTAATTGAAATTAGCAAATTTTACTTACACAAGGATCGCCATGGTGTGTAAAGTGGGACATCAAAAAGAGCCAGATGTAACTTTTTAAGAAATTATTGATTTATCCACTTTAAAGTATCTGTGCAAGTTCTAAAGGAATACTTTATTAAAATAAATTATCGTATTAAAGTAGCATGGCGTCTAGAAAGAGCTTGCAGAAAAGAAAATCCTATACTATAATACGAGGAATTTCTGAAGGGATGTGTGTTCCACGATCTCGAAATCTAGCTGTGAGATTTTACTTAAACTTTGCATTTAAGATTTTTTTGGAACAAAAATAAGTTTACAAACAGCCTCAACCCCAGGAAAAATCGAATTTTGTCTCAAATTAAGTTTAAAAATCGTAATTTTTAACATTGTTCTTATGGGTTGCTATTTTGGTTACGAAATAACAACTAAAAGTAAACAAAAATAAAGGAACAATAATATTTTGCAGTTTTTATCAGCTGTTAAATGTAAAGAGTTTGGTTATTAGCTTCATTACCATGACACTATAGCAAAAGAATTAATACCAACGAGCAAGGCTCGGTTAACCTGGTACTAGCATGTTAAACTTTAATGTTTGCTAACAAATTTCAAGATGAATATCATATAATATTTTTTTCTTTGTGAAACTATAAAACTTCCAGGAATCGTTGTAAGGACAAGAAAGTAAACTTAATAAACTGTGTGGTAAGTTGGTGAATACAAAACATAATTACGCTCCTGATTTTGACAGTAAATTAACCTTATTCTATTGTGGAAAAAAGACATACGTTGGTGAACATAAATTTTCAAATATGACTGTTTCAAAAGAAATATATTGCAGCTATAACAGCGTAATGTCAAGACGATCGAACGTAACGTCGATAATGTTTGCTTTGAAACCAATTTACTAAATGTATTTGCCACATCAAACGTAGGCCTACTGTCAAAATAAATTAACATACTGACGTGGGGCGAAAAACATGAATAATACTAGTCTGACATGTTTTGTGTTGGTTTCTGAACTAATCTGTCAACAAAATATTTTATACATATTAAATACATATTATAACTACCAGAGATAACAATTCGCCAAGTCCATACCGTGTTTGTCGAGTGGGTTGGTCCCGGCTACAAAAGTAGTTGATCACATTATGCTATATGCATAAGTGAAAACCTGAATAGACCTGCGATATTTTGAAACTTTAGACCTATTTGAGTCAAATTTCACCAGGCTGTATGGATAACAAATAATATCTTGGACTGTGATAGCCGTTTACAGCTCAAACAATTGGAGTAGATGGACGAAGTTACAGACTGTTTTAGTACAATGTTGTTACAAGTTTGAATCGAATAGTGAAGTATGCCAGAGGCCAAGCAAGATATTCCGTGTTATCTGTACAGGGGTAAAAACAAACATATAATGCTATGTAACATGTGACTTCTGTCTGTATTCATGCATGTATTTTTAACAAACCCATGAAATCTCTCAGAGGATTTGAATTACAAAATCAAAACGGCACAATCATTGCGTATGTTGAAGTTCAAATTATTTCTACAGTCTAATTTCTAAGGTTTTGAAATGACGGTCAATTTTAATTTCTAAGATTTTTTAACAAAAGTAAATTCCTCCGTTTCGTATCTTTCAATATTAAAGGTCTTGGTATTTTTTTGTCAGACCACTTTGCAAATTTTAAGTACTTGGTAAACATTTTAAAATCTAGTTTTTTAAAATATATTTTCTTTTAAAATTTAATTTGGACGCCACATTAAAACCGTTAAAGTTAAAAAAATTTTACTAATTTATCTTAAGTTTGGTCTTAACATCGTAATGGTAACTCCAAATTGCCAAGTTAGTACCTAAAATCGTTTGAGAACTACCAAGGAGTAATTAAATACTACATACAGACAGACGGAAACGTAATATAGGTAGGAGACATATTATATTGAATTTTTTGCTTGTTTCTTCCCCTTAACGATAAGAAACAAATATTGTCTAATTGTTGTGGTACACGCTGTATAACCTCACAGCTACAAATCATGTTTTTATTCATCATAACCTAGCCAGAAGGTTGTTCAACTTATATGTTTATTTCCATGTTGTGCTGCAGTACGGCATGAGGCCGCTGCTGATGGCGGCGTGGCACGGCCACACTGACGCCGTCCAGCTGCTGATCAACTGTGGCGCCAGCGTCGTCGCCACCAACAAGGTTTGCTACCGTTATAAATCAACACTTGTTACCAACCACTTCAATCTAGCATAGTTGATTTTGTTTGAAAAACAATCTAATCGTTCTGAAAGATTTAGATGACCTTCTGTGTGAGTACATATAAAGATGATTTCCATGTCAATTCTAATGTCTGCTGAAAAGAAATACCGCTAAGAAGATCTAGAGAAGAGAAGTTTTAAGAAAAGAACCATGTTATAGTGACTTAAAATCTGACATTGAGACGTTTCTATTAAAAGATTCATTTCATTTATTGCATGTAAAAGCTTGTTTATGTCGGAGATTTATCTCCTATGATGATATTTTAAAGTGATTTTTTGTCATTTTTTCTGTGGTAGTATAAGGGACCATAAAAATTATGAAGTTAAAGTGATTCAATCGCTAACAGGAGAAGTCATTATTTCAAAAGGTTAAGGCAAAGACGTATTCAAATCGTTTCTTTCCGTCCCATAATGTTGTATGTTGTGTACAGTTGGTTGCAAAGTTGTAAAGATTTGTGCTACACATGGACAGTAATGATTTTACTGTATATCATTGTAATTATTAATCCACCCTTTGCTGCACAAGATAGAGCCAACTTGCCCAAATGTAGCACAAATTCTGGCAGGCTGTCTCACGTCTCGTGCAACCAACTGCATCTTCATTTAATTAAATCTTAAAAACCTTATAAATAACATGAATAAATTAATCGTTTTGTTTTTTACCGTTTCATAATATTCCAGCTATTTTCCTTCCAGATACACTTAATCAAGAACCCCTTTGCTCTGATTTTCGACCCCAACAAAAAATATCCATTATGATTAAATCCCGAACTAAAACTTGATTTCGTTACATTCTACCAAGTCACAAAATGTAGACAAAAGTAAAATTAGACCCACTTTTAAAATAGATTGAACATGTTTAAAGCCAATCTGAAAATCCTTTAAATCTTAAATGGCCGCTGTGTAAGATCCGGAGCAGCTCTTTTGTTCAAACTTACAATGGGAACCGTAATTAGATTTAATTAAACAAGTCCTGAAGTCAATGGCCACTTTACCTCCCTGCAATTTAATAGTTAAAAAATTAATTTTAACTATCTGGAAACAAACAGAATTGTATTTTATTACAGTTAGATTACACCAATTATAATTTCTATTTTTCAATATTATTTTGCACACATATTTACTATAATAAGTAAAGTTGATAAGTATATATTTTCTTCATTTACAATCTATATATTAATACGCAAGCATGTTTCATTTCCTCCTTTTTTCTCAGCTCGTGTGCATCGTAGGATAAATCCGCGCATACCGTTAGAAAGGTATTTTGCTATAGATGAGCAGAATCACATTCTAATTCACATCGGACTCCAGAGCTACGCCCCACAGGCTTTCAAAGTTACAATGTTAATCTTATGGAGAAAGGAGAATTGAATGAATCATTATAGACAGCTGTTGTAAAAACAACTGCTAGAAAATTAGGAAAGACAGATGTTTTAGTTCTAAAATGTTTTTAAGCTTCTTGGGGCCAGGTCAACTGAAATTTTGATCGAATTTCGATCAGGAGGCGATCTCTAGTTTAAATTGATACTCAAAATTGCTGTACAAAGCTTTAATTAAACAGGTCAACTATTGACAAAAGGACCTACTAAACATACAGTTGGTCCACAGGCCATTAGTTAACCAGTTTACTTAAAGTTGGTTAATCAAAAAATTACCTTGTAAGAAAGTAAAAGTCGTGTAGTAGGCATTGAAATTTGAACACAGTTTTAACACGTTCGTGGCTACGGCGGTTTATGCGAACTCCTACCCAGATCCTGAAATTTAAAATTGTCATTAAAGCTTACCTTAGTGTGTAATATAATTAGTATATTAGTGTAATAATATAGTGTGTAATATAGTTAGTGAAATATAACAATAATTTTATTATTTATAAAACAAAGAAAAATATATGTACACTCTACAACATGTCAAACTGACTTTTAGTTCGGTAATCAGCCGCTACATCTGCAATCAGCACCGTCTGGCGGGACCCAGCTGATCCATGAATTATACACACTTTTGACCAGTGCTGGGCCAAGTTTCAAAGCTCTTTCTAGGATCCTGAATTTGTGACGGATGATTTACTAAAGCAATACACAACGGCAACAAATGTTGCCGTCAGGATGGTGTTAAAGACTTGGGCGGCAAAAAATGTTGCCGCGTAGCCGCGAACGTGTTAATTATTATATTTATATTCTGTTTGATAGCTTTTTTCAGGAATGTCTAAAATATTTTCAGAAAATAATCTAGCATTTTAGACTCCTTCAAGTTAATTTTAAAAGAAAGAAGTGTGTATACCTTGGTGCTGATGGTATGGTGTATAATAAAAATGCACTATATCAATCCAAGCAGAAAAATAACTAAATCTAAAATACGTTTAGTGACGAAAATGTTTTGCTGAAACAGTGTTACATGTATAATTAATTCATTAACCTGCCTAAATGACCGAGGCTCTGATTCAGCAGTTTGCATGCAGCCCTGATCCCGCGCGTTGACGAATGTAGAGGTAAAAGTAAATTGTATAAAAGCTTAAAATTATAATTTGATCTAATGTTGGATCATGATAACGGCTAGTGTTGGGTAATCCCATATTTTTTCAGTTTAATTGTTCGGCTATAATGCGTTTGTGTACTTGACAGAAATAAAATATTTAATAAAAAAATAATAATATAGAATTTAAATATATTTTCTACAGTAGTATTAACTTTTCACGCTCTATACTTATAATTAAAAACTAAATAAAAATTGATTCATTTACAATTAATTAATTATTGAATAAACAAACTAGTTTAAGTTTTTATTTTTTTATTTATATATTTTTTTACATGTTACCTGTAAGTATGAACAGTTGGTGTAAGTATAATATATTATATATTTAAAAATTACTGTTGCTGTTTTAAAATATAAGACGGCCTAGAATAACAAAATACATCAAATGATCGATTAAATGAAATAATGATAGTTTTATATAAAATGACATACTATGGCATTCAACTGACAATCAAAGATAAGCAACTGACAGCGTGGGAACCAATGCGGTTTGGAGATGCTGTCGTGATTTCAATCACGAAACATTTAACACAAATATTGTAGTATTGACTAAAAGATGATGAAGATGCTGAAATTTAATAGAAGATTTAACAAACTAGTAGTTTTGTGGCTTACATTAATATTATATTGGATATATCATTATAATTAATAACGTTTAATAGAATGTTATTATGTTAGAATCGTTATTGTCTATTGTTATTAGACGAATCTATTATAATAGATTTTACTGTGAATTAATTTACTATATACGGTGTTCAAACTGGTGAAGAAAATGTATTACGATTTTGGTATTTGGAACTTCAATGTCCACTCCCAATTTTTAAACATGTGTCAAAAACTTTCAATTCAAAGTTAGATTTTAAGCCACCCTGATCTTCAGTGTAAATATATGTAAGTTCTTATAGATTCTTACAATTGATAATAGCCTAAAATATTGAGGCCTATAAAAAACTTTAATATTCTTTGAACCTTATTTATAACAAAAACTACTTTGATTCTGGGTCTCGTTTCTAGACTCAATTTTTTATGATAAAATTAACTTAAATGAGGAATATAGCGTCAGTAGAACAAGAAGTGGATTGAAATTAATTATTGCACATATAAACTCAAAACAAAAGTAATGTCCTCTGATAAATTAAACAAAGAGAAATAAATAAATAAGTATTCAATCCCCTGTCAAAACAAAGAGATGACAGTTATTTGGAGTCTACATATTTGAGTACGTTCTGGCAATATGTATCCGTGTACTTCGTACGTCTTAAGGTTCATTAAATGTCAGATATTCTGTTCAGAGCATAATCCATTTTCTTTTATATACAAATAGCTGCAATTCCCATATCTAAAATAAAAAATGCAAATCTGGGATTTATAAGGCAGGAGTTAAACATGTCGTCCAACGTACAACGTATTATACTTGCCCGTGCTTCACAACGTACTCAAATTGCAATGCAAGACGAGAACTATTTTGCCCTTGAGGTTGGCTTGTTATACATGTCGTAAAACATACAATTTAATATGAAATAAAGAATCAACCATGTTCTTCAATCAGTTCTGCAAAAGAGGCATGCTTCACTACAATTTACCGGACATCCCTATTTTTGCTAACACACGGCTATATTTTAACAGATTTGTTTTAATTTTAAAAATTCAATTGTATTTTAAAAAAAAAGGGGACACGATTATTTTAAAATGTATTCAGCAATTATTCATTAGAGTACATTAGAATAATCTCTTCATAAGTCTAATCAAGATAGAAATTTATTAATTTAGAAATTTATTTATTTTAAGGCATTAAAATTGAAGCAAAGTTTTTTATTCTAATGTAAGGCTAATTAATACCATCCAATCGTTTCGTTGCATTTAACAATTTTCAAACGATTTATTTTTTAATGAAGAAGTAAGAGTTCAACACGCTTAAAACTAGTGGTTCTAAAACTAAATCAGGGGAAATGTTTATTTACATAATCTAGTACAGCATAAAACATATTCTATTGTTGCTAGACCGAATTTGAACATAAAAATTACACCTTACATAATTTTGCCACATGGAGTTAAAAACCACAAATGTCACACCTTAAAAAGAACTAAAAGGAAGTCATAAAACATTCTGAGACTTGTTCAACTAAATCCCATTAAGAATTCCATTGTTAGAATGAACAAAAGATTTATACTGGATTTTGTATGGTCACAATTTAATATTTTAAGTTCATGATTGTGTAAGAAAATGTTTAACACACTTTTTAATGTTATATTCCAACATATTATCAGTTTTATTCTTTTACAAAGGATATCTGCTCTTAATCACTGAGAAAATAATCTAATATAAAATTGAACTATATACATCTAAAATGCATTCCAAAATATTTAAGCCCAGTACAATATGTTTGAAAGTGTACTTGGTTGATTGAGTAGCTAATATTGATGTTGCACATGTGTTGGGTATTACCCTCATGATGAGTTTAGGGACTCCCTGACGGGATTTAGTTTAATGGACAGGAAAATCGGCGAATCTCCATACAGAGAGGATGGAATATTACTTATATAAGAAAGTAATAATCTAATATCTAAAATACTATTTAAATATGTATTACGAAAATTTGTTTAGTCATATTGTAAGAGGGAAACATATTCTTTATATAACTACTTCATTATACCATAGATCATGGTTCAAGACTTGAATCTTGATATACCGTTTGGATGTTGTGTCACATGCTGGTCTAAGTAATGCCATGACTTTGTTTGTAAACAAGACACAATCATTATAATTAATTTGTTAATACATAATATCTTATATTCAATTATTTATAGTTATATAATTTAATTTTTTAATCGAACACTACTTGAAATTAATAACTAGTAAAATAATTTAAAGTTTTTAATGAAACGAAATTCGTTTAAAATTTTAGAATCATACAGTTCTAATTATTATTCTTATTGAAATAGATAAAAATATAATTTTATTATATAAGAAAACACATTAAGTTGAGTATGCAAAGATGCAAGGATATATGTGATTTATTTTAGACGAATTCGTAAGCCTTTATGCCCAATAACATCCTGCGGAGTAAAGCTATTGAATCTCTCTTTTCTGACTAGAAACCAAATACTTCGCAAACCAACTCATGTATTGATATACTGTATACGGTTTTATACATTATTTAAAGTATCATACATCATTTGTAATCCAGGATTTTGTTTCACACAATTTGCTTTATGAAATCACTGAAAAAAAAAACAATTCCTTAGTTTAGTCCTATAAAATCAAGAAAACTCCTTATAATACTCGAGGCAAAATTTAGATGATTTACTCAATGGCTTCGTGTTCATGAGAATTTTGAATTTGTTATTTTGTCACTTTATGCCACAAGTAGGAATATTTCAAATAAATTTAAAATTTAATGAAATTCTTTCAACCCTAATGCTTTAAATGCATGTCACATTTTTTTACTATTGCATTTAAATTCTAACAATTTTTCTTCATGGTCGTAGAGTTTGTAACAACAACAGAGAAATATCAGTTTTGTAATTTATTGCAAAATTTACCTAAACAGGACCTAAAAATTTTTTGTTGTTGGTTGACTTCATATGCAAAGTCAGGAGCTTTGTGTGTTGTAGGAACGGATTTGTTAGTTACTTTGGTGGTTTTATTTATCAAGAGGAACAAGATTTGTGGCGTCAGCTCATTCAATAACATCAATAGTTTTTCCATCATGTATCGTATTGTAACTTTGGACATTCAGTTGAAACTGCCTCCGAAAAAATCCTTAATCTCCATTCCGCTCCATAGAACTTCAACTTTTGAAAAACCAACACATTTTTCATCCATAAAGCTGTTTAAGTCATTTTACCTAGAACATTATCGAGATTTTGCACATTCGGTGCTAAGTTGAAAGCGCTACCCCTGACAAAAGAGTACTATAGTGTGCAAGACTATTTTAAATTCAACTTGTGCTAGACAGCCTACATTTTATTTTAAGTTTATTAGAGAACTATGTTTTTTAGCAAATTTTATTTTGTATCACTGTTACACTTGTAGCTGAATGAATATAACCTATTGTCAATGCTATGTAAATAGTCCGATGACAATAAATGATTTGATTGATTTATTGAAACTTGAATCATTAGACGCTTAATATTAACAAAGTTTTCATTGTGCATGATATAGATTAAGACCTGTTAAGTTAAGTTATTATATCATACTTGTCTGCCGTCTGCCATATTTTGTACATTTTTAAAATGGAGTTTTTTCCGTAAATAAATAAATAAACAATAATTTTTTAGCGAATTTCCCTATAGGGAATATTAGCGAATTTCCCTATAGGGAATACGCTATTACGGTAGTAGCCATGGTAAGACCTAAGCCCGGGACCATGTTACTTTTTCATTTTGAGGTCCCCAGAAGCCAAAAACACCGTTCGTTCATTTTCATATATATGTATATATATATTTATATATATATCTATATATCTATGTGTCCGTGGTACCGATAACTTTTGAAGGGGACCTCAGATTTTGATGAAATTTGGTATGAAGGTGTAAGACTAGGTCTATTTTCATGAGTTCGCGAACCAGCATGATCGGGTTATGGGAACGGGTTTTTATGGGGTTTCAAAGGGGTCAAAAATGGGTTTTTTGCATTTTTGGATTATAATTTTCAAAATTCAACAATTTGAACTAAAACAATTTAAAAGAGCTTAAAAAACAAACAATTTAGTATTTTGAATTTTTAACTTGGCTAACAGGTTACGGAGAAAAGCCAAAAATAGGGTTTCCATGTTAAACTTATGGGAAATCAACGAAACCCTGTATCTCGCTTATTTTTTGGAATAACTTGGTAAAATTTGGTATGTACATTCACTTGGTAGGGTTCAACTGATATTTGCTTACAACAACCATATGGCGGCAAACCTACGTACTCACCCCTATGGGGTTTATGGAGAAAATGAAAAGAACACCATAACTTGATAATATTTGGTATGTACATTCACTAGGTAGGATTTAAATGATATTTGCTTACAACACCCATATGGCGGCAAACCTACATACTCACCCCCATGGGGTTTATGGGGAAAATTAAAAAGTGCCGAATATTGATACAGTTTGACATTTACCTAAAGTAACTATTACATTTCCTAACAAAACTAATATTTTCTAACAACATCCCAAGGCAGCAAACCTACATACCCATGCCTATGGTGTTTATGGGGAAAATACAATATCTCAAGATCATTTGGAAATTTGCTGAGTACGCAGGTCTGCTGCGACGGGGGTATTTATTAATCAGACACAAAAGAAAAGGATGTGCAGAGTTGCTTTTCAAAATAGTTGATGCATAAACAATGTTTTAACATATTTTTAATGCATCTGCTTTACAGTATGACCTGCCAATGCATGAGACATTAAAATACAATAAACAATGAATTAGTTTAATATAGTACATGAAAATTAATTAAGTGAAAATTACTATATTTGAATGTAATTTTTTATAAAATGCGATTCTGTGATCTTCGAACGTTAATTATGCCCTTAACTAAGTAACAATAGTATTGTTGTTTTCAAAAGTATCTAAGATATTATTACCAGTAAAAATTGTGTATTATCCTAATTAAATCCCCTCTAGGGTTATTTTTTATTTCTATTATTAGCTGTAGGGTGAAAAGTAAATTCCAACCTCTTAGTTTATTACCAACCAGTTAATTAGATCAGTTTGAAGTAGCTAAATAAGGATTATCTTTCATTAAAATGCACAAACAACTTTTCTGCAAATCACCAAACTCGTTTGTGTTATTTTTAACCTTTCCTTTGAAAATATTAGGAGTTGGGAAATATTAGATGGGTAAGGAAAGGCTTTAATGAATCATAAAACAAAGTTATTTCCCTCGTGCCTCCTCCATTCACCCCCCCCCCCCCCCCACTCCTTACCCTGAGGGGTTGTTACGTCATCCAATCAAAACCTCGCAAATTTCTTACGTAATTATAGAGAACCTATAACGTACCTCTTTCTCAGAGTGGTAAAATGCTTCGTTAGCAATCGATAATGCAAAGTAGTTATTAAATTTGTCTAAAAAATAATTCAGTATGTGAAACAGGTTATTGTAAGAGAAAACATCTGCTTATTCTCTATATAAATATAATATAGTTAAAGTTTTTTTCTAACAAAAGACAATAATATTTCCTAAACATAGTGGATTTAAAATTTTAACTTTTTCAATGAGAAATCGTATCCATTCATTTAAAGGGATATTCATGTACATATAAATTGGTTATAATATTAGTGGTTTTTTAGTTTATCAAGATATTGAAAAAAAAATTTTATTGATATACTTTAAATATAAACTCCAACATGTTATTAAAAAAGAAATAAAATCAATAACAATTACGAAATAAATTATTGGACACATTCAGAGCGTTAGGTCAGTAGGGGAAATGCTTGTACCTTGGGACGGTTTCGTTCTCTTATTCCTAACACAAAAGTTGGTCATATTTTGGGCTTGTTTTTAAGTTATTGAATAAAACGTGTTATTAGGACCTTGTGAAATTAATGTAAGAATTTTGTCTTAATATTTATTTTTTTTAAGTAGGGTAATTAAAAAATGTTTAATCGTTATACCTTGGACCACCTTAACCACCTTTTGGCCACCTCGTATTGTACCTTGTGCCATCTTGGGCCACAACATAGTTTGTCTCAGGAAAGTGGAAAAATTAAAAATCAAATAACAAAGTTTATTTAAGATTTAATAAAAGTACATTGGTATATTAGACATCTAAAATAAAATAAAAACATCTTGAAAGAAATCATGTATTGTGCCTTGGGCCGGCCCAAGCTACAAGGTGTGTGTTTGTTTTGTGATCCATTTTACAATGATAGTGAAACACTTCTTAGGTTAAATTATCTCAACAAATAGTCTAGAAACCTAATCGTAGTGTCATATTTAGTCTAAAAGGAAACTTTCTCTGTACCAAGCATTAAAGTATTCATAAAAAAATTACTTTAAGAATAATAAAGCCGTTACTATAGTAGGATTCACAAAAATAGTCCGATGAGAGTCGATACATTGTTGCCAAATTTACTCTGAAACACATTTTTATACTGTATTACACATGGTAAACATAACC
Organism: Neoaliturus tenellus; assembly: GCA_030545055.2. NCBI lineage: Eukaryota > Metazoa > Arthropoda > Insecta > Hemiptera > Cicadellidae > Neoaliturus > Neoaliturus tenellus. The sequence continues at coordinate 42,476,652 of CM061532.1, read as the reverse complement.
ACAAATGACAACATTGCAGGGAGAGAGGGGGTGAGGGGGGAAACAGCTGTTAAAATTTCCATCGGACTATTTTCGTGCATCTTACTATAAGAACAAAAATATTTACTTTTGCACTAGTAAAACATACTGTCACTCATGTCTAGACAACAACTAGAGTTAGACCTTGGAGTGTCAGCTGAGAATTGTTCAAACACGTATGCCACTACACCGCTACCTTAAAAATTAAAATTCCATGCTTGGCGAGGGAAATACCTGGGGTAGCCCAAGGTACAAACATTTCCGCTTCAGTACTGACCTATTGCAATCGTATGTGAAATAAGAAAATGCCCACTTCCAAACATACCTGCCGCAGTGAATGTGTTATAAACTAATTTATACCTAAGTTGGCAACAAATCTTTTACTACTAAATGTAACATTTATCTCCCTCTGGTTTTGTCGTGATCGCAGAAGCAGTACACTCTGCTGATGTGCGCGGCCCGCAACAACCGGCTGTCAGTGGTCAACTTCCTGCTGGACTCGCTGGAGCACGTGGACGTGGACCTGGTGGACGGGGAGAGACAGACGGCGCTGCACCACGCCGCCCAGGCCGGCCACAGGGAGGTGGTGGCGCGGATAGTGCAGGCCGGGGCCAACACCAAGCTGGTCAACAAGGTAGGCATCATCCGCGGGTGAACAACACAGGGAGGGGGAGAGACAGACGGCGCTGCACCACGCCGCCCAGGCCGGCCACAGGGAGGTGGTGGCGCGGATAGTGCAGGCCGGGGCCAACACCAAGCTGGTCAACAAGGTAGGCATCGTCCGGGGGTGAACAACACAGGGAGGGGGAGAGACAGACGGCGCTGCACCACGCCGCCCAGGCCGGCCACAGGGAGGTGGTGGCGCGGATAGTGCAGGCCGGGGCCAACACCAAGCTGGTCAACAAGGTAGGCATCGTCCGGGGGTGAACAACACAGGGAGGGGGAGAGACAGACGGCGCTGCACCACGCCGCCCAGGCCGGCCACAGGGAGGTGGTGGCGCGGATAGTGCAGGCCGGGGCCAACACCAAGCTGGTCAACAAGGTAGGCATCGTCCGGGGGTGAACAACACAGGGGGAGAGACAGACGGCGCTGCACCACGCCGCCCAGGCCGGCCACAGGGAGGTGGTGGCGCGGATAGTGCAGGCCGGGGCCAACACCAAGCTGGTCAACAAGGTAGGCATCGTCCGGGGGTGAACAACACAGGGAGGGGGAGAGACAGACGGCGCTGCACCACGCCGCCCAGGCCGGCCACAGGGAGGTGGTGGCGCGGATAGTGCAGGCCGGGGCCAACACCAAGCTGGTCAACAAGGTAGGCATCGTCCGGGGGTGAACAACGCAGGGAGGGGATGGGCATTCAAGAAATAATAGCCAAAGGGAATGTTCGGGAGCAAAGAGGTAAAGGAGGGGATAAACTTTCTAGAATTAATAGAAACTGGAGGAGATGAAAAACAAATGTAGTGGGGTGGATATTCACTAGTGAAGAACCAAGAGATGGAATGAATATTCGGCAGTGAACAGCCAAAAGCGATTAATATTCCGGAGTGAATAGTATTATAACGTGATGAATAATCGGGATTGAAGAGCCAATGGTTATGAATATTGGGGAGTGACAAGCCATAATTAGGAGATAAATATTTGGGAGGAAGAGCCAAGAAAGGGAATGAATATTCAGGAGCTTAAGATGAAAGGGAGGGGATAATTGAGGTGTGGAGAGTCTGGAGAGATAATTATTCAGTATATGTATATTTGATTGATAAAAAGGCGTTAATGTTCTAGAGTGACGAGAATGAATGAGTATTAGGAGTGAGTAGTTAAGAAAATGTATTAATCTTCCGGGATGAATAGCCAGGAGAGGGGATGAATATTCAGAAGTGAGAAGTCATTTTGTAGCATATCTAGTACCTATCTTTTATTTTTATTTATTTATTTATTTATTTTTGGGGGGGAGGAGAAGATCAGCATGCTATTACTTTAGATTAACTAGAACTCAATTACTTTCAGTTTTTACCTAGGTCACAGTAAACAAAAGTAAAATCGTGGGTTGTCAAAAGCTAATTGAATAATTACAATTTTTATCATAACTCAACAAAAGAGGCATATAATATCAGGGCCCATTTCAGGCGCAAGGAAATTTTGCAATATTTATCTTATTCATGGCAAACAATAGAACTCTTATGGTCAGGGTCGAAAGGAAGTATTTTATACGGAATGATGAGAGTAACAAAATTGAATTGTTTGTGTGGAGTCGAAGGTGTATAAGGTGTTATAGTGTGGGAGAGATTAAATATGTAGTCGTATGGATAAATTTTACCAAATAATATCTGAAAAGTTGAGGGTGTAAGGTAGTTTTAATTCATGTCCCTAGTCACGAAGAAAAAGTAGTTTCAATAATTATGTACACCATAAACTCATTATAAGATGAAATAATGAAATCGAGAAGCATTATAGATGTAAATGAATTGTCTAGATCTCAAGATTCATGTCTCTCGTTCTATCTACGGATGCGAGATGTAACATAGTTGTTATCATGAGTACAAGAACTTGTTATCTAGGGTATCCTTAAATTAGTTTTTCTCTTATGAACTGACCCTAATAGTTATTTTAAGTGAAAATAAAGTGCATTATTATCCAATAGAACATACTAAAAATAATCATGTTTTTATGATAATGAACACTGTTATTGCCATTAATTCAAGTATGATCAGTTGTAGAAACAATCACCAAAACAATTATTCAAATATTGCAGTTTTAATTGAACATTATGTCAACCAAAGTTTAATTAAACATTCCGGAGCTGAATCCCCGACCACTGCTTGAACAAGCTCAGCATTCTCACACAAGCCGGATTGGCAATGTAACTTCAACGCTTTCAATGTTCACGTTTCAACCCAAAATGAAAGCAAAACAGAGATAATTCCTCGAGGATAAATCCCTTAAAACATATTTTTACGTTAAGGACTTGATATAAAACAAAAACATTTTTATTGTGTTTCATATACTAATGTAAAACCTACCTTATCTAAAAGACAACACATTTTTAACAACAAATATTTCAAATTTCCAAAATAGAAAAGTGCTGAGGCATGTTTTTAGTGTTTTACTGGGGTGAAGATGACTCTTAGTATTCTCTCCTACCACAAGTTACAACAAATAATACAATATATTGTAAGTTGTGTTTGTTGTGTTGCAGCAAGGACGCACGGCGCTGCACCTGGCGAGCGAGAAGGGTCACGTGGACGTGGTGGAGTTCCTGCTGAGGCATGAAGCGCAGATGGAGGCGCGAGACGAAGAGGGCAACGCGCCGCTGCACCTGGCCGTCGAGAACAAGCACCTGATGGTGACGCAACTGCTGCTGGAGTACGGCACGCCGCCCGACGTCGACAACCACGTGAGTCACAAGTCAGGGGAGAGAGTTGATAAACACAGTAGGTAGGCACGAGACGAGGAGGGCAACGCACCGCTACACCTGGCCATCGAGAACAAGCACCTGATGGTGACGCAACTGCTGCTGGAGTACGGCACGCCGCCCGACGTCGACAACCACGTGAGTCACAAGTCAGGGGAGAGAGTTGATAAACACAGTAGGTAGGCACGAGACGAGGAGGGCAACGCACCGCTACACCTGGCCGTCGAGAACAAGCACCTGATGGTGACGCAACTGCTGCTGGAGTACGGCACCCCACCCGACGTCGACAACCACGTGAGTCACAAGTCAGGGGAGAGAGTTGATAAACACAGTAGGTAGGCACGAGACGAGGAGGGCAACGCACCGCTACACCTGGCCGTCGAGAACAAGCACCTGATGGTGACGCAACTGCTGCTGGAGTACGGCACGCCGCCCGACGTCGACAACCACGTGAGTCACAAGTCAGGGGAGAGAGTTGATAAACACAGTAGGTAGGCACGAGACGAGGAGGGCAACGCACCGCTACACCTGGCCGTCGAGAACAAGCACCTGATGGTGACGCAACTGCTGCTGGAGTACGGCACGCCGCCCGACGTCGACAACCACGTGAGTCACAAGTCAGGGGAGAGAGTTGATAAACACAGTAGGTAGGCACGAGACGAGGAGGGCAACGCACCGCTGCACCTGGCCGTCGAGAACAAGCACCTGATGGTGACGCAACTGCTGCTGGAGTACGGCACCCCGCCCGACGTCGACAACCACGTGAGTCACAAGTCAGGGGAGAGAGTTGATAAACACAGTAGGTAGGCACGAGACGAGGAGGGCAACGCACCGCTGCACCTGGCCGTCGAGAACAAGCACCTGATGGTGACGCAACTGCTGCTGGAGTACGGCACCCCGCCCGACGTCGACAACCACGTGAGTCACAAGTCAGGGGAGAGAGTTGATAAACACAGTAGGTAGGCACGAGACGAGGAGGGCAACGCACCGCTACACCTGGCCGTCGAGAACAAGCACCTGATGGTGACGCAACTGCTGCTGGAGTACGGCACGCCGCCCGACGTCGACAACCACGTGAGTCACAAGTCAGGGGAGAGAGTTGATAAACACAGTAGGTAGGCACGAGACGAGGAGGGCAACGCACCGCTACACCTGGCCGTCGAGAACAAGCACCTGATGGTGACGCAACTGCTGCTGGAGTACGGCACGCCGCCCGACGTCGACAACCACGTGAGTCACAAGTCAGGGGAGAGAGTTGATAAACACAGTAGGTAGGCACGAGACGAGGAGGGCAACGCACCGCTACACCTGGCCGTCGAGAACAAGCACCTGATGGTGACGCAACTGCTGCTGGAGTACGGCACGCCGCCCGACGTCGACAACCACGTGAGTCACAAGTCAGGGGAGAGAGTTGATAAACACAGTAGGTAGGCACGAGACGAGGAGGGCAACGCGCCGCTGCACCTGGCCGTCGAGAACAAGCACCTGATGGTGACGCAACTGCTGCTGGAGTACGGCACGCCGCCCGACGTCGACAACCACGTGAGTCACAAGTCAGGGGAGAGAGTTGATAAACACAGTAGGTAGGCACGAGACGAGGAGGGCAACGCACCGCTGCACCTGGCCGTCGAGAACAAGCACCTGATGGTGACGCAACTTCTGCTGGAGTACGGCACCCCGCCCGACGTCGACAACCACGTGAGTCACAAGTCAGGGGAGAGAGTTGATAAACACAGTAGGTAGGCACGAGACGAGGAGGGCAACGCGCCGCTGCACCTGGCCGTCGAGAACAAGCACCTGATGGTGACACAACTGCTGCTGGAGTACGGCACCCCGCCCGACGTCGACAACCACGTGAGTCACAAGTCAAGGGAGAGAGTTGATAAACACAGTAGGTAGGCACGAGACGAGGAGGGCAACGCACCGCTGCACCTGGCCGTCGAGAACAAGCACCTGATGGTGACGCAACTGCTGCTGGAGTACGGCACCCCGCCCGACGTCGACAACCACGTGAGTCACAAGTCAAGGGAGAGAGTTGATAAACACAGTAGGTAGGCACGAGACGAGGAGGGCAACGCACCGCTGCACCTGGCCGTCGAGAACAAGCACCTGATGGTGACGCAACTGCTGCTGGAGTATGGCACCCCGCCCGACGTCGACAAAAACGTGAGTCACAAGTCAGGGAAAGAGTTGATAAACACACTAGGTAGGCACGAGACGAGGAGGGCAACGCGCCGCTACACCTGGCCGTCGAGAACAAGCACCTGATGGTGACGCAACTGCTGCTGGAGTACGGCACGCCGCCCGACGTCGACAACCACGTGAGTCACAAGTCAGGGGAGAGAGTTGATAAACACAGTAGGTAGGCACGAGACGAGGAGGGCAACGCGCCGCTGCACCTGGCCGTCGAGAACAAGCACCTGATGGTGACGCAACTGCTGCTGGAGTACGGCACGCCGCCCGACGTCGACAACCACGTGAGTCACAAGTCAGGGGAGAGAGTTGATAAACACAGTAGGTAGGCACGAGACGAGGAGGGCAACGCACCGCTACACCTGGCCGTCGAGAACAAGCACCTGATGGTGACGCACCTGATCCTGGAGTACGGCACGCCGCCCGACGTCGACAACCACGTGAGTCACAAGTCAGGGGAGAGAGTTGATAAACACAGTAGGTAGGCACGAGACGAGGAGGGCAACGCGCCGCTGCACCTGGCCGTCGAGAACAAGCACCTGATGGTGACGCAACTGCTGCTGGAGTATGGCACGCCGCCCGACGTCGACAACCACGTGAGTCACAAGTCAGGGGAGAGAGTTGATAAACACAGTAGGTAGGCACGAGACGAGGAGGGCAACGCACCGCTACACCTGGCCGTCGAGAACAAGCACCTGTGGTGACGCAACTGCTGCTGGAGTACGGCACCCCGCCCGACGTCGACAACCACGTGAGTCACAAGTCAGGGGAGAGAGTTGATAAACACAGTAGGTAGGCACGAGACGAGGAGGGCAACGCACCGCTACACCTGGCCGTCGAGAACAAGCACCTGATGGTGACGCAACTGCTGCTGGAGTACGGCACCCCGCCCGACGTCGACAACCACGTGAGTCACAAGTCAGGGGAGAGAGTTGATAAACACAGTAGGTAGGCACGAGACGAGGAGGGCAACGCGCCGCTGCACCTGGCCGTCGAGAACAAGCACCTGATGGTGACGCAACTGCTGCTGGAGTACGGCACCCCGCCCGACGTCGACAACCACGTGAGTCACAAGTCAGGGGAAAGAGTTGATAAACACACTAGGTAGGCACGAGACGAGGAGGGCAACGCACCGCTACACCTGGCCGTCGAGAACAAGCACCTGATGGTGACGCAACTGCTGCTGGAGTACGGCACGCCGCCCGACGTCGACAACCACGTGAGTCACAAGTCAGGGGAGAGAGTTGATAAACACAGTAGGTAGGCACGAGACGAGGAGGGCAACGCGCCGCTGCACCTGGCCGTCGAGAACAAGCACCTGATGGTGACGCAACTGCTGCTGGAGTACGGCACGCCGCCCGACGTCGACAACCACGTGAGTCACAAGTCAAGGGAGAGAGTTGATAAACACAGTAGGTAGGCACGAGACGAGGAGGGCAACGCACCGCTGCACCTTGCCATCGAGAACAAGCACCTGATGGTGACAACTGCTGCTGGAGTACGGCACCCCGCCCGACGTCGACAACCACGTGAGTCACAAGTCAGGGGAGAGAGTTGATAAACACAGTAGGTAGGCACGAGACGAGGAGGGCAACGCGCCGCTGCACCTTGCCATCGAGAACAAGCACCTGATGGTGACGCAACTGCTGCTGGAGTACGGCACCCCGCCCGACGTCGACAACCACGTGAGTCACAAGTCAAGGGAGAGAGTTGATAAACACAGTAGGTAGGCACGAGACGAGGAGGGCAACGCACCGCTACACCTGGCCGTCGAGAACAAGCACCTGTTGGTGACGCAACTGCTGCTGGAGTACGGCACGCCGCCCGACGTCGACAACCACGTGAGTCACAAGTCAGGGGAGAGAGTGATAAACACAGTAGGTAGGCACGAGACGAGGAGGGCAACGCACCGCTACACCTGGCCGTCGAGAACAAGCACCTGATGGTGACGCAACTGCTGCTGGAGTACGGCACCCCGCCCGACGTCGACAACCACGTGAGTCACAAGTCAAGGGAGAGAGTTGATAAACACAGTAGGTATTGCTGTGGATGAAATGGAGTTCCTGCTGAGGCATGAGGCGCAGATGGAGGCGCGAGACGAGGAGGGCAACGCACCACTGCACCCTGGCCGTCGAGAACAAGCACCTGATGGTGACGCAACTGCTGCTGGAGTACGGCACCCCGCCCGACGTGACAACCACGTGAGTCACAAGTCAGGGGAGAGAGTTGATAAACACAGTAGGTAGGCACGAGACGAGGAGGGCAACGCACCGCTACACCTGGCCGTCGAGAACAAGCACCTGATGGTGACGCAACTGCTGCTGGAGTACGGCACGCCGCCCGACGTCGACAACCACGTGAGTCACAAGTCAGGGGAGAGAGTTGATAAACACAGTAGGTAGGCACGAGACGAGGAGGGCAACGCGCCGCTACACCTGGCCGTCGAGAACAAGCACCTGATGGTGACGCAACTGCTGCTGGAGTACGGCACGCCGCCCGACGTCGACAACCACGTGAGTCACAAGTCAGGGGAGAGAGTTGATAACACAGTAGGTAGGCACGAGACGAGGAGGGCAACGCACCGCTACACCTGGCCGTCGAGAACAAGCACCTGATGGTGACGCAACTGCTGCTGGAGTACGGCACCCCACCCGACGTCGACAACCACGTGAGTCACAAGTCAGGGAGAGAGTTGATAAACACAGTAGGTAGGCACGAGACGAGGAGGGCAACGCACCGCTACACCTGGCCGTCGAGAACAAGCACCTGATGGTGACGCAACTGCTGCTGGAGTACGGCACGCCGCCCGACGTCGACAACCACGTGAGTCACAAGTCAGGGGAGAGAGTTGATAAACACAGTAGTAGGCACGAGACGAGGAGGGCAACGCACCGCTACACCTGGCCGTCGAGAACAAGCACCTGATGGTGACGCAACTGCTGCTGGAGTACGGCACGCCGCCCGACGTCGACAACCACGTGAGTCACAAGTCAGGGGAGAGAGTTGATAAACACAGTAGTAGGCACAAGACGAGGAGGGCAACGCACCGCTGCACCTGGCCGTCGAGAACAAGCACCTGATGGTGACGCAACTGCTGCTGGAGTACGGCACGCCGCCCGACGTCGACAACCACGTGAGTCACAAGTCAGGGGAGAGAGTTGATAAACACAGTAGGTACGCACGAGACGAGGAGGGCAACGCACCGCTACACCTGGCCGTCGAGAACAAGCACCTGATGGTGACGCAACTGCTGCTGGAGTACGGCACCCCGCCCGACGTCGACAACCACGTGAGTCACAAGTCAGGGGAGAGAGTTGATAAACACAGTAGGTAGGCACGAGACGAGGAGGGCAACGCGCCGATACACCTGGCCGTCGAGAACAAGCACCTGATGGTGACGCAACTGCTGCTGGAGTACGGCACCCCGCACGACGTTGACAACCACGTGAGTCACAAGTCAGAGGAGAGAGTTGATAAACACAGTAGGTAGGCACGAGACGAGGAGGGCAACGCACCGCTACACCTGGCCGTCGAGAACAAGCACCTGATGGTGACGCAACTGCTGCTGGAGTACGGCACCCCGCCCGACGTCGACAACCACGTGAGTCACAAGTCAGGGGAGAGAGTTGATAAACACAGTAGGTAGGCACGAGACGAGGAGGGCAACGCACCGCTGCACCTGGCCGTCGAGAACAAGCACCTGATGGTGACGCAACTGCTGCTGGAGTACGGCACCCCGCCCGACGTCGACAACCACGTGAGTCACAAGTCAAGGGGAGAGAGTTGATAAACACAGTAGGTAGGCACGAGACGAGGAGGGCAACGCGTCCGCTACACCTGGCCGTCGAGAACAAGCACCTGATGGTGACGCAACTGCTGCTGAGTACGGCACGCCGCCCGACGTCGACAACCACGTGAGTCACAAGTAAGGGGAGAGAGTTGATAAACACAGTAGGTAGGCACGAGACGAGGAGGGCAACGCACCGCTACACCTGGCCGTCGAGAACAAGCACCTGATGGTGACGCAACTGCTGCTGGAGTACGGCACGCCGCCCGACGTCGACAACCACGTGAGTCACAAGTCAGGGAGAGAGTTGATAAACACAGTAGGTAGGCACGAGACGAGGAGGGCAACGCGCCGCTGCACCTGGCCTTCGAGAACAAGCACCTGATGGTGACGCAACTGCTGCTGGAGTACGGCACCCCGCCCGACGTCGACAACCACGTGAGTCACAAGTCAAGGGAGAGAGTTGATAAACACAGTAGGTAGGCACGAGACGAGGAGGGCAACGCACCGCTGCACCTGGCCGTCGAGAACAAGCACCTGATGGTGACGCAACTGCTGCTGGAGTACGGCACCCCGCCCGACGTCGACAACCACGTGAGTCACAAGTCAGGGGAGAGAGTTGATAAACACAGTAGGTAGGCACGAGACGAGGAGGGCAACGCACCGCTACACCTGGCCGTCGAGAACAAGCACCTGATGGTGACGCAACTGCTGCTGGAGTACGGCACCCCGCCCGACGTCGACAACCACGTGAGTCACAAGTCAGGGAGAGAGTTGATAAACACAGTAGGTAGGCACGAGACGAGGAGGGCAACGCACCGCTGCACCTGGCCGTCGAGAACAAGCACCTGATGGTGACGCAACTGCTGCTGGAGTACGGCACCCCGCCCGACGTCGACAACCACGTGAGTCACAAGTCAAGGGAGAGAGTTGATAAACACAGTAGGTAGGCACGAGACGAGGAGGGCAACGCACCGCTGCAACTGGCCGTCGAGAACAAGCACCTGATGGTGACGCAACTGCTGCTGGAGTACGGCACCCGCCCGACGTCGACAAAAACGTGAGTCACAAGTCAGGGGAAAGAGTTGATAAACACACTAGGTAGGCACGAGACGAGGAGGGCAACGCGCCGCTACACCTGGCCGTCGAGAACAAGCACCTGATGGTGACGCAACTGCTGCTGGAGTACGGTACGCCGCCCGACGTCGACAACCACGTGAGTCACAAGTCAGGGGAGAGAGTTGATAAACACAGTAGGTAGGCACGAGACGAGGAGGGCAACGCGCCGCTGCACCTGGCCGTCGAGAACAAGCACCTGATGGTGACGCAACTGCTGCTGGAGTACGGCACGCCGCCCGACGTCGACAACCACGTGAGTCACAAGTCAGGGGAGAGAGTTGATAAACACAGTAGGTAGGCACGAGACGAGGAGGGCAACGCACCGCTACACCTGGCCGTCGAGAACAAGCACCTGATGGTGACGCAACTGCTGCTGGAGTACGGCACGCCGCCCGACGTCGACAACCACGTGAGTCACAAGTCAGGGGAGAGAGTTGATAAACACAGTAGGTAGGCACGAGACGAGGAGGGCAACGCGCCGCTGCACCTGGCCGTCGAGAACAAGCACCTGATGGGTGACGCAACTGCTGCTGGAGTACGGCACGCCGCCCGACGTCGACAACCACGTGAGTCACAAGTCAGGGGAGAGAGTTGATAAACACAGTAGGTAGGCACGAGAACGAGGAGGGCAACGCACCGCTACACCTGGCCGTCGAGGAACAAGCACCTGATGGTGACGCAACTGCTGCTGGAGTACGGCACCCCGCCCGACGTCGACAACCACGTGAGTCACAAGTCAGGGGAGAGAGTTGATAAACACAGTAGGTAGGCACGAGACGAGGAGGGCAACGCACCGCTGCACCTGGCCTTCGAGAACAAGCACCTGATGGTGACGCAACTGCTGCTGGAGTACGGCACGCCACCCGACGTCGACAACCACGTGAGTCACAAGTCAAGGGAGAGAGTTGATAAACACAGTAGGTAGGCACGAGACGAGGAGGGCAACGCACCGCTGCACCTTGCCATCGAGAACAAGCACCTGTGGTGACGCAACTGCTGCTGGAGTACGGCACCCCGCCCGACGTCGACAACCACGTGAGTCACAAGTCAGGGGAGAGAGTTGATAAACACAGTAGGTAGGCACGAGACGAGGAGGGCAACGCACCGCTACACCTGGCCGTCGAGAACAAGCACCTGATGGTGACGCAACTGCTGCTGGAGTACGGCACGCCGGCCCGACGTCGACAACCACGTGAGTCACAAGTCAGGGGAGAGAGTTGATAAACACAGTAGGTAGGGGGCACGAGACGAGGAGGGCAACGCGCCGCTACACCTGCCGTCGAGAACAAGCACCTGATGGTGACGCAACTGCTGCTGGAGTACGGCACCCCGCCCGACGTCGACAACCACGTGAGTCACAAGTGTGGCTGCCAATGAGATGTGTCAGACCAACCTCAAAGTTGGAGACTGGTGTCTCTTCGCTATAAGCGTGGAAAACATTTTCAATGATTTCTTTGCCCATTTTGAAATTTTCTCTTCTAATTAACCTAATTCTGTAACCAAAAATATGACTGAAAATCGGCGAATATAACTATTAACAACACTTCCTGCTTTAGGTAGTTTCTAGACTCTTTAAAAGTACAGTGGTTTTTATTGAATTATTAACTTTCTTAAAACACTCTCTCAAATCTCAAACAAACAGTTTGCTTTTTGAAAGAGAAACCCAGGGACAGAGCTATTAATGATCCTAGGTCAATATGGTTGGGGTAAGCTTAGAAAGTTTAATGATCCAGGCATTCTAAAACCTCTCCAATACAACTAACGGCGTTGACCACTTCACTTCAATGTTCAGTACCGGGGGAGCCGAGTTTCGCTCTATAATTATGTTGTAAAATGTTACAAAATGTTTAAAGTTACATTTAAGTTTATTAAATGAGGGTGAGATGTCAGAGCACGCCTTCAGTCTTCCCTTTTCTATAGGTCTTTTTTTTACTTCCTCCTCGAGAATTTTGGGGTGGAAAGTTGTATCTTTTAAAAACTAAAGCCTTGTGTGTCTTGAATAGGCGCAAAGACTACTGGACCGATTGACCTCAGGGGTTTTGTAAAACTATGCTTTATTTATCCAGCAGAAAGATTGATAGGCCTATTCCTGTTATTTGTAACCTTCTGGGCTTTGCCCTATTGGCCCTGCATATGTATTGTACGTAGAAATTTAAACGTGTATACAATATAATTATAAAACTTGAAACTGGGCAAGTTTTGTTCAAATTTATTTATTCTTTAATTCAATTTATTAATATGAATAAACAGCTGTTAAAATTTATTCTTTACTGCACTGGATTATTTTGTTATTTTTGGTAATTTTACTTTTGCAAAATTATTAGACCATCTCTTTCCATTCAACCAATCTGCAGCATCTATTCTTATTTAATACGCTAAGGTTTTTTTTGTGTTGAGAACTCGTACAATTTTTAACCGATATTCAAGTTTTTGGTGTCGTTGGATAGGGCTTGTTCTGCTAGTTGTTTCTGCTAAAAATTGATGAAAATCAGACATAAAATAAGGGCGCTTTACACAAATTAAATTTGAGATTTTCCCTTTAGAATAACATTGGGTTTGGGTTGAACATTTTAAACATCTGTTAATGTATAGCTGTAAACATGTGTAGTTTTTTGTTATTACTGATATTCACAATATTGGATTGGTCGGTTGTCGTTAATTTAGAACTAAATGTTACTTTTGTATTGTATCAAAATAAATTGCTCGATTCCGAGCAACAAGTACACTAGTAATTCGTAAATAAAAATTACATCTTACACCATTTACCATTTACCATTGAAGTCATCTCTGCAGTCCTTAAAGAGAGGGAGAGTCGTCAATTCTTGCATGAATGTGTTTGTGTGTGTGTGTCATGTGTGGATCATTTTATTTTTTATGGGAGTGTTCTTCTATGAACTCACTTAGTTTGTAGTAAGGTCTTTCCAATAGATATTTTTTAGTTGCTTTTTAAACATGGAGGCCTTATTAATTTCTTTGAGACTATTTGGCAACAAATTAAACATTTTTACCCCCATGTAATTAGGTGTTTTGCTGGTTTTGGTTAACCTATGGTGGTTTAAGTTAAGATTAGTTTGATTTCTCAAACTAAGATTGTGACAATTTATTCTTAGTTGAGGGGGATTGTATTTAATGTAAACTATTATTTCAAAGAGGAATAAGGAAATGACGCTTAGGATGCGGTTGAGAATGAAGGAAGGTTTGCAATGTTCCTGAGGTCCAACTTGTTCCATGATTCTGATTGCCTTCTTTTGTTGAATGAGGATTTTTTTTTAACATCTGTTTCATTTGCTGACCCCCAAACGATAATTCCATTCCAGACGTGAGAAGGGAAAAGTGCATGATACGCAGTTTTAGTTATGTCCTTGTTTGTTAATGTTCTGATTCGTTTGAGAGCGTAAAGCACTTGAGATAATTTCTTTTGTAGTTGGTCAATGTGAGGCTTCCAGGTTAAATTATTTTCAACTATTAATCCTATAAATTTTGTGGTGGATTGATCTGGAGCATTATTGGTTTGACGGCAATTTTTAGCAGGTAAGAAGTCTGATGTTAAAGTTTTTTCTCGGTTTATTTTCAGTCTCAGGTAGTTGCAGGCAGTTTCGGATGATTGTAGGAGAAGGTCTACTGCTTGTTCATGGGAGTTAGGATTGGCTTTATCATTGGGAGATATAACTGTCGTGTCATCAGCGAACATAATACATTTTGACTGGTCTGTGAGGTGGTTAGGAAAGGAATTTATGTGTATGAGAAAAAGCAGTGGGCCGAGGATGGATCCTTGGGGAATTCCTTGCATAGTGTTCTGGAGTGAGGATCTTACTTTGACTTCATAGTTGTTGTTGAGGTGTTCCATTTCCACTGTTTGCTTCCGGTTTGTGAGATAGTTTTTCAGCCAAAGTAGTGCATTGCCTGAGATATTAAGTTGAAGGAGTTTGCTAATAAGGGTTGGATCGGTCCATGCTATCAAAGGCTTTTTCTGTGCCTATGAAGATTCTGGTAGCTTGCTTCCTTTCCTCCCAAACTCCCGAGATGTCTTGATTAAATTGGGCCAGGGCTGTTGATGTTGATTTTCCTTTTCGGAACCCATGTTGCAAACCTAATATTAGACAGTTCTCTTCTAGATATTTGTTTAATTGGTTGTGGATTGCTTTTTCAATGTATTTGGATAAAGTGGGCAGCACTGATACGGGTCGGTAATTTGATGCTTTGGAGTTTTCTCCTTTTTTGCATTTAGGTTAAACTAATTCTATTTTGGCTGCTTCAGGAATTTCATTTTGTTCTATGGAGGAGTTAATAATGTTTAATATGGGCAAAATTATTAATGTTTGACAATAACTGATTATTTTGTTGGATATTTGGTCGATTCCTGCAGAGTTTTTGGGTTTGAAGCTCTTAAATATATCTTGAAGATCTTTGATGCTGACTTTGTTAAACTGGGTCAGGCCTTAGAGTTTAAGCCTTACTTCCCATAATGATGTCTCTGCTTATTAGTTTGTGTATAGGCCTACATGGACGCTACTTACATTTTTTAACATTTTTTTAATGATCAGTATGTCAATTTTTTGCAGACGATTTTGTCCTAAGTCCACAATGTAGCTCGCTAAATTATGTCAATGATTTTGTTATTTCTAAGTCAACCCTTATTACTGAGTGGTGCAGTACAAAGAAACCCTGCATGAATGCTGAGAAGGTTCAGGATGTAGCACTGTGTCTGGGCAGTAGATCCAGCAATGTCAAATCACTTAAGTTCTTGGGGTTTCATTGCAGTCCAATATTAAGTGGCAAACACACATTGATTATTTGGCTTCAAAAATTGCGACTGATATTCATGTTAAGATCACTTAGTGTTTCTGCTGATATCTTTCTCTGTATCATTCCGCATACATCCATAGGTTTTATGACATATGGAACTTCAGTGTGGGCTAACTGTTCTTATGCCATTGACATTGACAGAATTTTTATGTTGCAGAAAAAGGCCGTAAGATTAGTGTGTGGCGTTCATAACCAAACACATTGCAAACCACTCTTGATTGCTCTTAAAATACTTACCACCATTGTTTGTCATGTCATGCTTTTTGTCAAGGACAATCTGCCAAATTTAACCAAAATATCAAATGTTTACAGCTACTCCGCAAGGTTTAGAGGTAATATTTCCACGTCAAGGTGCATGTTTTCAGCCACTGAAAATAGCCTTTGCTATCAAGGCATAAAAAATATAATGCTTTGCCTGTTAACATAAGAAATTTATCTAGAGCTAATTTTAAGAATGTTATAAAAACTGTTTTAACAAAAGACTCATTGTATAAACCTGAAGAGTGTTTTTGAGGTTAAGTTTTTATGTAACAAACTAACCTTAGTTTGATTTTTTGACGATTGTCATAAGCATTGTTATTGTTTCAATTGACTTTAAAGCATTTCGTTTTAATATAATCATATGATTTGCACCTATACTTTTCTTACGGGCAAAAATTTGATTCATTATCTTACTATGTAATCCAAGGTTTTTCGTGTTTTGATGAATTAAACTACCTGTTATTTTATACCCTAGAATTTATCGCTCAATACTGGGTTTTCCACTCGTGCTTTTGAAGATTATGCCCAACCCCCAACACAACTAAGAAATTTTCTCGTTTTTAATACACAAACTGGCTACATGGTTAAAACATGGGACTTACGTTTCGGAAAAAAAATTTATAATCAGGTGATCGCTCCAATGCTTTTCTTATGGAGAAAAATGATTTTTATTAACGATTTTACTAAATATTTCGAACGTTTTGAGCGTTTTGATGAATTAAACTACCATTATTTTGTACCCAAGAATAGTTATTTTCCATCCGGAACGGTCTAGCGCTTGTACTTCGCGAAATAATTTCCAAACACAAACCCCACTACAAAACTTTCTCGTTTAATATAATAGGATAGGCACTAACAGAGATATATCATAACGTAACCTAGGTTTAACCTTGATTGTTATTCACAGAGGTATCATTTATCTTTATTTCTCGTTCTCATTTCCTTTGGTTTCCATTCAAAAACCCGAAGGTTAAGGTTTGGTTTCCCTCCCCTTCTGGGCACCTGCACCTAGCGTGAGCCACATCAGTACGATTTTAAGATAGGGAAATTAAGGAATCGATGTTCCCAATCACATTAAGGCGGATTAGACCCCTACAGAGTTTGAGAATCTCTCAGACCTGTGGTACTCATGGTTGTTAGCATGCTCGGCACCTAGCTCCGGCTATGGGGGGTCCTCCAGCCTTACTGGGGGCGTTGCTAACAAATGATAGTTGAGAAGTCGTTGGATAGTGCTGCCACTGTTACTCACAGTTGTTCGTTGATTTTTGGTATTTTCCCTCATAGAAGTATCATGGAGATATTAAAGTCAACCGATGTATGTATTGTTACAGAAAGGGCATGACACCCCTCCACATAGCCAGCAGTCTCGGATGCCGCGGTATCATCGACACCTTGCTGCAGTATGGCAGCGATGTGGACAAGCAAAGCAAGGTATTCAGCGATGAAATTAGCCATTCGGTTCATTACTTTGAGTTGATACAGTATTATTCAGTAGTCATTAAAAATTTAACAGATGTCTTGTTCAAGCCAAGTGATTGATTACATCTTCAGTCCTTTCTTTTTATGAAGCTTTTTATTCGAAAAACAAAAAAGTCTGACGACACACTATCATGCATTACGCGAACGCTAGAAGAAATTTTAAAATAGTAAGGTTCTTCTAGATTAAACTGTTTTTATCGGTTCATGTTTAGAAGCAAACAATAATGACCTCACGCCAGCTTTCTTCTAAACAGTAGTAGGTGTTGACATTACACCCTACTTGGGCATACAGGTGTGTATCCTGCTCAGGCTCACCATTTCAGTTAATAAAATTATAAAATGTTTAGTTGTTATCACACCCATTGATATAGCTTACGAGTGGGCGACCATATTTATTAACTCTTTACTTATGAAACTATTAAATGAAAGTAGGCCTATGGTTCTTTAACACGAACTATTGATGTAACTCATTTCCCATCGAACAAATTAAAGTTATGACACAGCTTTCTTTTCTTAAGATGATTCAACATTTACTTACTGTAATTATTTGTGGTGTTTCAGAACGGCAACACGCCCCTCCACCAGGCCAGTGAGGCCAACGACTGCGAGACCGTGGAGACTGCTCATCGCCAAGGGTGCGGACCTCAACGCTCTCAACTCGGTGGGTCATAGTCATAGTTCTACATACTTCATAAATATGCAGCGTGTCCAGTTAAAACTCTTACGATTGTACCACGTTATGTGGGAGGTCAAAAGGTACAACCAAACACTATGTAACACGTACCCTATGTTGTACAGTTTTTGTCAGCCTGTCTCTGTTCATATGTAAATTTAAATTAGTGTAAAACCGCCACTCTTTAATGGATGAAATAGATGGTTGCATACGTGAGTAAACATCCTTAAAATTTCGTTCAACTTATCTTTTAAAAGTCCAATTGAGATACTGTATTGGCCATTTTCGTATCAAAATGGATTTTTAATATATATTTATCACGTGGTATTGCTAAAGAGCTTATTAATAAGAGTAACCAAGCAAATGAAAATATCGCATACACCTATAATTGCAATCTTTATATTTGACCAAGTTCTGCTCTTGAGACAGAAATAACTCAAGTTTCACCGTTTGATACTAAATTAATTTTATTGCAAGTTACCTTATTTAAAACATTGAGAAATATTTATTCATAGAAGAGAAATTCATATTAATAATGATATTTTGATTTAAAACTCATGAATCTTTCTGATGAATTTTTAATCTCACAATTTAAGAAAGCCGCCAACTTATCTCTTGAAAGGTTTTACCTAAGTTTATTCCTAATTGCAACTCAAATGCTTTTAATAATATTCAACATAAAAGTTTTATTAACAATCTCAATGATGGAAGAGTGGTTTCTTTGCTGAGTAATTTTAAAACTAAATTCAACAAACTCTGGTATTAAATCATTTCTGTTACAATTAATCTCAATTAAAGGTTTTTTTTACATGTTCTATAATATTTAGTTTTATACCTCCTGTAGATTTTTTTTTTTTTTTTTTTTTTTAGAGAACGTGAATCGAAAATTAATGTTTTATGTTCAAAGTACTACTCAAAGTACAAATTAGCAAAAGAATATTTCTAAAGGACCGATCCATTGATGATTCTGGTAAAATACTCCATATGAAAGTATTAGAAGTAAGATAATTGTTTAACCCATGTTACTTGGATGTGCAATTATGTTTATGCTATTTATTGTTGTATAGTCGCTTTTCCAATCATTTGCTTAGAACCAGTTTGATACCCACAAATATTATGAGTGCGGGAAACCTCTCTTGAAAATAAAAGTTAAAAAAAATGTAATCTAGACGTTCAAATAAGAAAATATTACTCATTTTATAAGATGTCATAATATGGGGTAGGTACCCCATCCAACTTTGCAATAGGCTTGGAGCAGGTACTAAAGGTAGTAAACTATTTAACAGAAATTTATGACCCACTACACAAAGAAAAATAAACCACCAATTAGATACAAAACCAACAATGAAACATCAATCTCTAAATTTCAGTTAACTTTTAAGCATGAATTAAATTTAATTCATTTAATTCATGCTGTATTCCTTCTGATGCAGACCAAATTAATGTATAGTGTGATATGGTGAACACGATCTTATACCTCCCTTGGGGGCCTTAACATTGTGAATGTAACATAGTGAGCCATCCCTGTGCTCCTTACGCTGATGAATGCTCGGTGCTAACATGATATGGGCTAATAATACAAGAGAACATTTTATGTGCATGCTCTCTGGCAGAAATATATTTGATAATGATCTGATTGCCTGTGGTCCATCATGGAAAGTTTAATAAATTAATAAAGCAGATTAATTTGATTGTTAGTGCACAGAAGTAAATGCGCTCACCCGTTATGCTTACAGTGCCCGTTATGAGTGCTGCAATATTATAGCTGTGTATACTTCGTGAACTGTCTTGAGCTCTAAAACATTTATCAGAGAGTACACTAACAGATAACGTTAGCCGCCATAGCCGCTGTGCTGTACTAAACTATTTGTCTTAATTACAACAAATTATTATAGATTAGAAAGCCACGTTCATGACTATGTTTCTCTATTTTATAAGTCCAGTATTTTTTTTATTTAATCCTCAAACAAATGCATATCAAAATATCTGAATTGATGTAGATTATACACTTTATTTGTACTATCTGGTTGTGGTTTAGTAGTATGGTTATCATAGGTTTTCAGTTCTAAGCTGTAGAAATACATTACTCATTACTAAAAATTATTTTAAACAGAATTGTGAATTTTTGTAAATTTACTGGCTGAAAATTGTGCTATACTATCTAGTTTACATTTACAAAAAAAGTCTGGATGAAAATGTGAGTGGAATTGAAAGTAGACCCAAAGCAATGATAAGACATAACCACCATAGTCTGTGCAACACGTGGATCGTAAAGCCTCGAGTGGTTTCATCTGACTGAGTGGCGAAGGCAGTAGGAATAACAGGAGCACTCAAGGTACAATGATGGGACGGGGACGCGCCGTCTCCTGGGGCCACTGGACGGAGCACCGGACATTTATTATGGAGTTACAAGGCCGCTATCATCTTACCGCTTGGCTGCAGAATGTATTTGTACATTGTCCTACTAGAAAATCCGGAATGTTTTTTAACAGAAGTTCTTCACTCACACAGTTAACTAATGGAGAAGTTATTTTTTTTTGCGAAAAAAATGTCATTTTCCAGTACACTTATGCATTTTTTTTGTTTTATAAGTAAAAACTCATATTAATTGTTGTTTCACGTTAAAAATTTTATAATTTCTTTAAAATATTCTTCTACGTGCTACCAAACCAGGCATTTGTTTGTTACAAACGTAACAAACTACCTCCTGCTTTATAACTACACCAAGTAGACGTACAATATGGGAGTGAAGTATGATCATAATCCACAACAGCTGTAAATTATCTGTTCATAGCACCATTGTAATAGCTCCATTGTGGAAAACCTGAATATTTGGAGTTTCATTTAACTTATCATTTTCTAGAACTGCTATGTTTTATGTATTAACTTTTGTTATAGAATAATCAATAATTTAATATATTTGTGTCATGCAGTTCATTAAACTGGGATGCAAACTAATAGGTTAGCCAGAGAATATTTCAACGACTAGATAAAACCAACAGGCGATTGTTTAATTTTATCAAAGAGATATTTATTTAGAAGTCTCAGATGAAGCTAAATAAACTGTAAATATTGTTCTTGTATTACATTTGTTATCTCACTACACTTTGATTAATTACTGAACAGAATATTTTTGAAGTAACGGACTGATGTAGTCTATTATATTCTTCATTCCATAGGGACATAGTAATAAAAATCAAATTCTATATGTTTTAAAACGTGGTGCATGAGTAAATAGGGTTTTACTCTTAAAGTTGAAGATTATCTATACAGTTTTACAATTAAAAGCATAATAAGCTCCCTTATTCGTTTGGAATCCATTGTACACGTTTCTCATTAACAAGCAACTTTACGATTCCGCTTTAAATAGAATCTTTGAATACAATTGTAACTCTAGATTATTTAAAAGCATTATAAAAATATATGTGTCAAAAGTATAAAACGTATAACACACGCTGCCTGTTTGCCACAAAAAAACTCCGGACACTCGTTTATTTTCGTGGAAACTCCACGTTTATTTTCCCAGTTAGTTTAAATTAGATAATAAATTCAGCCAAAGCTCATTTCAGCTGCCAATAATCGGAGCATTATTGCCTGCAGCTCACACCTCCCCAGGAACCCTCGGCGGCGTCTGGGGCATTTGTTACTCTCTGTTAAGGGAACAAAAACACACCAACACCAAGCCCTACATCGGCTCAAAGGCACACAGTCGCTTTTGTACATGTGATTAATTGAAGTTTCCAACTTGTATTGTCACAGTGGGTACAGTCAGAAGGGTAATCTAAAATTTATTTAACTTTTATTATTCATGTTGCTGCTTTAGGTAATTGTTTACGGCTGACGTTGGAAATTACTAAGGTTAATTGCTACTGCACGTATTTCTTGTATACATACTACGTACTGTGCATCCCCTTGGATTATTTATTTATAATTACCGTTGAGAAAACAATTAATTTATCAATGTGCAATACCATTTTTGTTACTTTACATTAGATAATATTGAGAATGAAATAAAATTACCTTGTCCAATCACTAGTTATCAAAAGACGACATGTTTCGTTCCTTAGAACTTCATCAGGTCCATAGTATGCAATTACCTCATATTCCGATGTATTATTACATTGTGGTTTGTCAAAAGATTCAATAAAAAGCTGTCCCAGTCACTAAAACTAAAAGATGTCATAATGATCAAATTAATTAAACAGAATCAGTATTATCTATTTTGTGATAGTAGTGAGGTGCTGGGCAGCCCAAGTACAATATTCTGTTTTATTAATTTTATCATTATGACAACTTTTAGTTTAGTGACTGCGACAACTTTTTATTGAATCTTTTGACAAATCACAATGTAATAATACATTGGACTATGTAGTAGTTGCATACTATGGACCAGATGAAGTTCTAAGGAACGAAACATGTCGTCTTTTGATAACTAGTGGTTGGACAAGGTCATTTTATTTAATTATTAATATATTCCAATCCAGGGTCACAATGAATACTAGATAATATTGCTCATTTTAGTTAAAAAAATTATAAAAAAATTATATAAAAAAGTATAAAAAAAATTCAAATTAGCAGTTGAACGAGGGTTTTTACGTTTACTTTTACTAAAGAAATTTGACTTAAAACTAACATTGGTAAATGATCAAATCAATTTTACATGGGAGTAAAGTTTAAATATGCCATTAATACAATGGAATTCAATATTTATCCACCCCGTAAAACGTATTCTCGATTTTAGCGCTGTTGTAACCATACAAAAGGTAAATAAATTTCATAATTTTCATTTTCCGTATGTTCTCCGAATATAAAATAACTAAATGAATTTCATATTTTTCTTTCAAATCTGTTTAACACATCTTTTTTATATTTTTACTAGTACCTTAAAAAAAACCTACCTGAATAAGTGAAGTTTGCCATGTAAAATCAGGTGGATGAAGATTTGAATTTAATTACAGCATTAGGCCCAATTCTATCTCTTTGAACTTTAAATATAATTTTGTTTATTTAAAAGCAGTAATTTTAAACGAGCTGTGTCTTCACCCTTTTGGATGTAAAAAAAAAAAACTTTATGTAATTAGAGAGAGAAGTAAATCATTTTACTAGTTTTATAGTCTGGTTGCAGTTTAAAAAACCCGGAAATGAGGTCCACACGATATTTTATAGTGGGTTTTGTTTCTTCAATACCTACATAATAAAAATCTGAAGGGTGCCACTTTGTCATCCTTGAGCAAATTTAAATATCCAAGATGGCGGCCAAGATGGCTTAAAACCCATATAATGGCTATACAGTTTGTAAAAAAGTCCCGGAACGGCTTATTTTTTTTTAAACGGAATTGGTTTGAGAAATCAAACTTTGCACATTCACTCCTTTGTAAAAAAAAACTACTTTCCGATGTGTTTACTGACTCTTGGCCCCCCGGTGGGGGACGGCCCACAAGGAGTCGGTACAAAATCTTAAATGTAAGCATAGGTCGATATGCACATCATTTTAAAGGGCTCTTCAAGTAAAGTTCAATGCTGCAAACTGAACTTCAAATAGTCCATTCATTACAAAATGGCGGCTGGTCAAAAATCTGATAAAATTACAAAAGTTTTCGCCTAAATATAGTCTAAAAATTGTGAACAGCCTATGTCTGGATAAGCAAAACTCCGGGATTGAATGTCAGACGTAAACGCCTATTTTTAGGGTGCCGAAGAGGATGTTAGCTCCAATGGGGGACGGCCCACGAGGAGTCAGTACAAAATCTTAAGTGTAAGCATGGGTCACTATGTACATAATTTTAAAGGTCCATTCAAATAAAATTCAATGCCTCAAACCACATTTCAAAAGGATTATAGGTTAAAAAATGGCGGGTGATTTAAATTTTCAACAAAAATACATAGGCTTAGGTTTGATACGAAATTTGATTTATTAAAACTTGTATTCCACCCCCCCCCCCCCCCCCCACAAAAGACCTAAGCCTATGAACTTTTGTTGAAAACTTGACCAGCTTGAAAACTTGAGCTAACATCCTCTTCGGCACCCTAAAAATAGGCGTTTACGTCTGACATTCAATCCCGGAGTTTTGCTTATCCAGACATAGGCTGTTAACAATTTTTAGACTATATTTAGGCGAAAACTTTGTAATTTTATCAGATTTTTGACCAGCCGCCATTTTAATGAATGGACTATTTGAAGTTCGGTTTGCAGCATTGAACTTTACTTGAAGAGCCTTTAAAATGATGTGCATATCGACCTACCTTGCTTACATTTAAGATTTTGTACCGACTCCTTGTGGGCCGTCCCCCACCGGGGGCCAAGAGTCAGTAAACACATCGTAAAGTAGTTTTTTTTTACATAGGAGTGAATGTGCAAAGTTTGATTTTTCAAACCAATTCCGTTTAAAAAAATTAAGCCGTTCCGGGACTTTTTTATAAACTGTATATCCATTACATGGGTTTTAAGCCATCTTGGCCGCCATCTTGGATATTTCAATTTGCTCAAGGGTGACAAAGTGGCACCCGGCAGATTTCGATTATTTAGGTCTCGAAGAAACATAAATCAATAAAAAACATTGTGTGGATCATATTTCCGGGTTTAGGTATAAAATGCTTTTTGGCAACCAGACTATTACTAAAAGTTTGTTAATTACAGATTATATTTACTAAATTGCAAGAATTTATTTCAACATTTCTCATCGTAACTTCGTTCCTTACGAACGAACCTTCGTAACCTTTTGTTATGGAGTTTCGTTTCCGATTTCATTGTTAGAATACTTGAGGTAGACTAACTCTCGTGTTTAGCCAGATAATAAAGTGAACTTCGTTACAACCAAAAAATTAATGGTTGAAAATAAATATGCGGTATAAAATTTCTTATGAGAAATATATACTTTAAAAACAAATATCGTTCACCTTTTTACTATTGCAAATAAACACTTAAATAATTATTTCGGCAAAATAAAACTGAATCAACTTGTCGATACAATATTAAATGCCATGAATGTATGCTACTAATTAATTGTAATTTTCTTATATATTCATGGCCATTTCTTATTTTAGCTATCCATTATTAAAACATCAGTTGTTGTATAGTAAATAATTTTATTTAAATCAAGAAGAATTATTAATTTTTCTCTGTTTTTGTCAAAAGTTGTCAAATTTTTTTTCTTTGATACTATTTTCTCTATAAGATAGGAGTCTCATGCAAACCTGAAGACAATAATTTAAAGTTATGTTTATTCACATCACCCAGGTATGCCCCTTCATTAGGATGTATTTTCAGTGAACGTTTTCTACATAACTTACAATTATTTATGGTTACAGAATGGCATAAAACTTCAGTAATATTAACAACAAACGTTTTTATGTATATTGAGGATTACTTAGGAGAAGATTTTTCGAACAAAAATAAACAGAGGGAACGAGTTTTCAGGCAATATAGAATCTGGTACAACAATATAAATTTAAAACTTAATTATATTAAAAACCGTAGTTACGACTGAAGTTTATTTAGAGAGGAGCAATTCTCTCTTTTTAAATGTTTTAATGTAATTCCAAAACTCACGAATCTGTCCTAATGAATTTTCCACTTACAACTTGAGAACGCTACCAACTTCCCTCTTGAAAAGTTTTTCTGAGTTTATTCCTAATTGCACTCAAATGCTCTTGATAATATTCAACATTGAAATTTATCTTGTTTCCTCAACGATGGAGAATAGTTTCTATTACTGTAGATATTTTAAACAGTTTTTATAAAAACTTGCACATTTCACATCGGAAATTTAACGAAATAATTGAATTACAAAAGATAAAACTCTGCACTGACTTGCTTACATTATTATCTTGTTTGCTTCGCTTACTCACCTCTTGTTTCAATACTATTATTACACTTTTACAAATTACTATAATTTGTATTGTCAAACATCTCTTTTTGTAATTAACAGTCCTATTAATATATTTTCCATTATAATAATAATCCATGTAAAGCCTCTGGGACAGAGCTCTAAAGCATAGTAAGAATATTAATAGACTTATACTTCTCCGATGAATGTTTTTCATGTTTATCCAAAAGGTCAACAAAGGTAGGGATACTGTATACAAAGAGAGTACCTCTACAAAGATACTCTCATAAAAATATTTCTTTGTTCAGAAGCCAAAACTTTCCTAGTATTTTTTCTTCGTGGTAAAATATTACATGGACAACATATTCTTATAAATAATTGGACACATTTTTTTATATGAATAAATCATAGAGTTATTTCAATGGTGTTTGTTATGGTGTGTTATGGTACAGAGGTTGCAGTCTCCAATACACATCGCCGCCGAGCACGGCTACACGGACATCTGCAAAGTGCTGCTGGCAGCCGGCGCCAACATCGAGCAGCGGGAACAGGTAACATGTCCTTATAACATTAGGCAGTAAAGAGTAACAGGTACAGGTAACAGTGGAGCCGCCGAGCATAGCTACACGGACATCTGCAAAGTGCTGCTGGCAGCCGGCGCCAACATCGAGCAGCGGGAACAGGTAACATGTCCTTATAACATTAGGCAGTAAAGAGTAACAGGTACAGGTAACAGTAGAGCCGCCGAGCATAGCTACACGGACATCTGCAAAGTGCTGCTGGCAGCCGGCGCCAACATCGAGCAGCGGGAACAGGTAACATGTCCTTATAACATTAGGCAGTAAAGAGTAACAGGTACAGGTAACAGTAGAGCCGCCGAGCATAGCTACACGGACATCTGCATAGTGCTGCTGGCAGCCGGCGCCAACATCGAGCACCGGGAACAGGTAACATGTTCATATAACATTAGGCAGTAAAGAGTAACAGATACAGGTAGCAGTAGAGCCGCCGAGCACCACTACACGGACATCTGCAAAGTGCTGCTGGCAGCCGGCGCCAACATCGAGCAGCGGGAACAGGTAACATGTTCATATAACATTAGGCAGTGAAGAGTAACAGGTGCAGGCAACAGTTAACAGCTACAGGTTAGCTAGAGAGGAACGACAAATTACTTTGAATTACTAGCTGGTCTTATGATATAGAACTATGAATGATGACAAACAAAGAGTAGATGATGTGCCAGAAAGGCTACTAATAAAGACTAATTGATCAGTAACCCATTTTGATGGATACGATAAACTTAAGTGTAAGAAGATGTATGTAACAACTGGACAACCGTAATTCAAAATCAGAGACTAAACAATGTATTATAATATTAAAAACTTAATATTTTTTCAATTATTTGTTACAGATATAATTTATTCGTAATTACTTGCCTCCTGGATTGAATTCAGACTGTAATAATAAAGGTTGCAATACCTCAACCTTCGTCAATCCAACTATTAGAGTTATCTGGATTGACGAAGATTGAGGTATTGTAACCTTTACTATTACAATAAAGATATAACTTATTGTTGTATAAAGGCTACAGTACTTAAGAGCTTATGAGAACGACTTTGGTAGTAAGTTTTGCCATAATGCAGTTAGTTCAACTTCTGTAAATCATCATCTTTCTAGAGAGAAAATTTAACTCGTCTGCTACAGTTTTGTAAACAAAGAATTAAAACATTATTAAATAGTCATCAACATATTTTTTTATTAGAAAACACATACAGCATGTTGATCAGTTTTGATGCTACAAGTAAAAACATAAGAATGTTTATAACCACAGTAACACAAATACTACACTTTGCATACCTATTCTCAACCTTTTTCTACTATTTAAGAAAAAAAATGTTTACACAATGATTGTCAATCCATTTGAAATATTTCACAATAATTGTGATTGAGTACATTATTTACAATTTTTTTCTGAGAGGGTAGTGACGAAATGAGGCAGCTGGATCAAAACAATAGAAATGGCGCCCTCAACTGATGTTGTAGTAAACAACTGAGGTGTCGTTTTTCATTGTAGACTCATTTTTTCATTAATGTGTTACTCAAAAATCCCTGGAGCGTTAAATAATACTCTCAGTTAGCGCCACCCCAACCAAAACAGTTTTACCGTCACTAAATATCATATTTTTAAGGAATGGTGTTATTATTTGTAGTCAAGCCAATCTTGACAAGACAGTAATATGCTTCTCGGATATTCCACCGACTCGACTTATGCAGTATTGTGCGAGTAAGGAATGTGCTGACACGTTGTCTGTCTCCACCAAGCGGTGTGGACAATGTCAACTCGAGGCTCAAGCATTTTCAGTCATGTCCAAAGTAATCAACTGAGCGCAGCAGCAGTCAACCAACAAGCACACCAGCTGCACGCTGATTGGTCGGCACTGCTTCAGCTCCGTGATGAATAAACATAGCCCTGCAGTTGGATCCGTTTAAGCACCTGCGTCTGGTGTCGTGACGATCGGAGGCGTCCCGGTTAGAGTGTCCTCTGTTTCGGTATTATATTGATATTTCGGTTATGAACGATTTGCTAGCGATATTAATTAAACGATTAAGTGTTCAGTTCGATGTCCAAGCAGTTTTTTTTATTCTTAATTTGTATTGTTGTTCGGCCAACCTTAGTAGATTAATAAATCCATTTTGTGTTGACATGTAATGTATTATTTCGCTCTCACAACACCACGCAGTTACAAATGGAGGGTGTAATACAACAAACTTCAAAACTTTAAATACAAACTCGACAATATCAAGTATATGATATTTTTTCTTGTTTGCGCCGGCAGGGAGGGAGGACGCCTCTCTACATCGCAGCCCGTGGCAGCTTCACCGCCATCGTGGACATGATCATCAAGACCGCCCGCCTCGACTACCCCGAGCCTGTAAGTCACCAACCCATGACGTCACCACACTTGCACATTACACCACACATGACGTCACTGGTGCCCCTCGCCTCCATCACAGTTACGTCATCAGTCTTGGCTTTGATTGTGGTCTCACTCAGAAATCTCGTATTTGTTTGAAATCTTTTTCTTCTAGTTAACACTTCTGTATTTTCCCTTTCAAAGATTTAGTAGCATGTTGGATCAACTTCTCTTACACCTTTTTAGATTAGCTTAGAAGTTTGTTTCTTCCTAGATTTTCCTTCATGTGTGAGTTTGGAGTGAGAAATCCCACTTAAAATCTAAAGTAGGAGTTGAAGTAACACGTTGTTATTCACGTAGTCATCAAATAAGGAATAAGCGAAACATTGTGACTAGTTTTGCAACTAACTCTAACTTTGTTCTGACACGGTAAAATTTGATGACTAAAAGGAAAGGTGTCACGTGTGCTCACGTTTGTTCGTTTGTATCACTTTTGCATGCGAGTAATATTAAGTTAAGCGTGTAATAATTGTATTTACACTTTTTACTTAAATGTTTAAAAAGAACCAAAATCCGATTTTATATAAAATTTTTTGATAATGAAGTTTGTCAAACTGTAAATATTGGATTGTAAAAAAATACTACGATCGTAGCAACTATAGTTAACGCATATAAAAAAATACTCACCACGTCCCCCGCGGCCGACGTGTTTGCCCGTCACATTGAGCAGTTCAACCAACATTTATCGTGTGTTAATAACTAATAGCTAAGTAACTATGTTCAATCTCGACGTGATAGTGTACTCTTTCAAATACCATTTATTTTATTGGCCGGAATGATCCCTTCATGATATCGCATTTTAAAACCAAATAGAGAGGGTGCTTGGCATAATTGCAATCATTTCTTATCTATAAAAACAAGGTATTCCATCAAAGTCTTAAAAAAACATCAAAGCGTGCAACCAAAACTAAGATAAAACTCGGTCGACTTCCCCACACAGACACTCAGTACAAAGATATGTAGTGGTGTTTGGCCTCGGGCGGGCCAGAGTGTGACTCTGAGGGCAGTGCGGGGTTGCAGGAGGAGGCGGCGGAGGTGGGCCACCAGCAGAGCGCAGCACGGAGGAAGTGGCGTCAGCAGAAGGAGGGGGCTGCGGTGGCGGAGAGCAACGACAGGCTGCGACAGGTCCTGTGGAAGCTGGCGCACAAGCAGCTGGAGCCTCAGGACTGGAAGCGGCTTGCGCATCACTGGGCCTTCACGGACGAGCAGATCAGGGCGATAGAACACCAGTACACAGGTACACAATCTTTGTGATAGAACGCCAGCTCACAGTAACGGTCAGGGCGATAACACCAGTACACAGATACACGATCAGGGTGATAGAACACCGATATACAGGACACTCGATCAGAATCATATAACATGCACGAGTACATAGCTACAAGATTAGGGCGATAGAACACCAGTACACAGGTACACGATCAAGGCAATAGAACACCAGACATACAGGTATACATGATCAGGGTCATAGGACACCAGAGTACACACTTATATGATCAGGATTCACATGTACACGATTTAGGTGATAGAACAGCAGTGCAGAAAAAGTTAATGTTCTCGCCATGTTCAAAATCTTGCTTGTCATTTCAATACAATATAAATCTTCAACCAATTATTCACAGCTTTCATTTTATGTTTGATCTTGGTTTTTGATTAGTAACCATGCCTACATTTGTGAAAAAGTTTGAAGTTTTACTAGGGCCAATTGGCAATGACTAAAATTGGCTGCTACACTAGCAATTTAAAATAAGACAGACATTTATCCATTTAAATGCACATGGTCTCGGATATTCCTCTTGTGTTTCCAATGATCTGAGTAATTTTCAGAGGTCGCGTTTGATCCTGTTACTGTTTCATGTGTATTTTCTTGAGGCCTTAAAAATGGCTCAGTCGGAATCTTTGTTAATGACACCACTTAAACTGTTTCACAAAAGAAAAGTTTTTCTTTGAAGAGGAAATGTAATACATTGCTTTTGTCGTCTTATCAAAGCTAAATACGCCCGGTTGTGTAACCAAAGTGATCTCTATAGTAATATATTGAAAAAACTTTGTTCATTGTTTTCTTGCTATGGTTGTTATGCTGTGGTGATTTGGAATAACTTGGTGAACTGATGTAACTTATTTTTAAACCACAATGACAGGACCTATAATTATTCTCAACATTCTTGATTTAAAAATTCAAAAAGACTTGTTACTTTTGTTAATTCAACTCAGATTGTCAACATTTACTTTCCCCTATATTTATTAAGTTCTTCGTATACATTTAAAGAACTCTTTTAATGCTGTACAGGAAGATTAAAATGCTCGTTCCTATTCCTTAATCCACCATTGGTCCTTAAGTACTCAGTCCACCGTCTAACACAATTTAAATCAGAAATGTACCACTTTGATCTTCAGTTGTATAAAATAATAACTTAAAATTCCATGTATGCAAATGATAACTTAAATAATAAGTGCAATAAATAAATTTATTAAATAATAAATGCAAAATAATAACTTAAATATCGCAAAATTCTGTCAACAAATTCAAGTTTTTCCTGATTCGATCATCTTGACCAATAACGGACTATCTAGACTTAACTAACCAATTCAATAACTTTCAGAATCTATATATTACCTAACACGAGCTTTTTCTTTTAAGACCACCACTTTTAGACGGTGTATATCTTGTTAAAGTACTCAAACCTGTTCAAATTGACTGGTCATATAATTTCATTCTTTAAGGTTAATTAAAAATGCAACTCAAACAGTGACTTTAAAAGTAACAAGAACCATTACTTAAATTATATTTCAGGGCAACACAGCTACAAAGACCACGGGTACAGGATGCTGGTGATATGGAGCGAGGGGCTAAACCAAGAGGTCAACCCGGTCAGGAGTCTGTGCGAGGGTCTCTGTGCGATCAACAAGAAGAGTATAGCAGGCGAGTGTTGAGAACATGATTTAACTATCGAACTCTGAAAATACACATACTGGGGTGATAGAATAATGATTTCCTTCCGTCCTACTTTTTATTGTGTCATTTATAAATACCGGGTGTCCACCATGTCTTGCCCTGATTACATAACTTTGTTTTATGTACACCATTATAGCCACATACATCTTACACATTTTGTTTTCAAGCTAATTCAATATAGTTTTTCCGTCATTAATTTGTCAATACCTAAGCTCAGCTGATTGACCTCAATGCAGTTGCTTATAATGCACTACAAAAACAAATCGTGATGGCCTGACTAAATTGTCACCTCGTTCACGACACTTGACCTCTCTGGATTTCTTTATGTAGTGGTTTGGCAAAGATTTTCTTTTATTCTTTCCTAGTTCCGAATTTAGAAACTCTAAAAGAAAGAACAATAAATACAGTGACATCAATTACTTAGTACAAGTTAACTAAAATTTATAGAAAACCTTTTGTTAATAATAAAAAATATAATAAAATAAAAACTAACATAAAAGTCACCTAAAATATTTACAGACAATCCAAGGTGCACGTATAGAAGTGTATTAGGTTTGTGCATAGCTACAAACAACTTAAGAAGTCACTTGTTTAAACTGGATATAAACCCTCATCTTCTCACCAAAACTTTTCATAGTATTTGGTTTTTTTATCAGGCAAGACTTTATGGACAACCGGTATATACGGTGTAGTGTAAAATACAGGATTCTGTGCTCACAAATAAGAAATGCAAATTTGTTATACATAAAAAAAAACTTTTTTAGACTCTTTTTGGATGCATTTTAGCTTAAAACAATTTGAATTTGTCTAAACAAATGGATGGATTTCAGCTTATTATATTAAACCTGCTAATCAGAATCCAATCATCGTAATTGTAAATATGTCCGTTTCTTCTTTTTGTGTTCTTGTGTAAGAGAGTAATGGCTGTAGAACAAATTGTTACATGAACAATCTGCAATGCTGCAACAATATGCAACAGTTTGTGCAGGTTTGAGAACTACATCTAAACAATAAACATTTACAACATAGAAATATTTTTTTTTAATACTAGTGTACTTATGGCTCCAAATTGATCAGTTTAATTTGAACTATCACATGTCATTGCTAAAAATGTTACGTTTAACTCTACTGCACATAAAAAGAAAATCACACAAAACTCTTATCACCTGTAGGCTACATTAACAGGTGTTTAAGTTGCTCAATCCAGTATTATTCTACTTACCGTATTATTCTAATAGTTACTTGGTATTATTCTCATGATGAAATACCTAATTTCAATTACGGATACGGCCTTTATTTTAAGTATGATTTTCATGAATTGTTTGCGAGAAAAACTACAAACCAAGCCATATTCAATGACACAATAAACTTAAAATCTGCAAAAAACATTTTGGGAGTTTGAATCACAAAAAAAACTTAAGCGTATTATAAAAGTATATATTTTACACACAGATTTTATGAGGCAGGTTTTTACTATTGCTTTTAACCTTAAATTAATTTTCCTTCCAGAATCCATCAAGAAGAAGATGGACGAAGACATAGATCTGCCTCAGAAGGACGAACCCAACTGTTGTAGAAGATGTTCCTTGTTCTAGTTATTGTGGTCCTGGCACCTAACCGTCCTCCACAGTACCTCGCTAGACAATCCTTTTAGAAAATCTCTTCTTGCATTTCTTTTCTCAATCAATATGTAACCTTTCTCAAGTACAGACTACTGATGCATTTATTAGAGTTACACCTGGTACTATGCGTGTCCCTTTTATGGACCAAGAATAAGTTTTGTTCAGAGAATATTCTTAATTGTAAAAATAACCAAGTTTGCAACAGTCTTCCTAACTGTGTCAATGAGTCCATTGTCGATGTTCAAAAACTATAAAGCGTACAAATAATTTTTGTTAAATTATGTTGAAATTAAATGGATAATTTTCTAAAGAGGTTTGCAAAATGTCTTACAGTCTAATATGATGTATCCAATACAATATGTTCTACAGAATTATATATCTTGAACTACACAAAACGTACTGTTTGGAGACACAAAAGAGTGTCCTGATATTTTTGTATCCTACAAAAAACAATGTAAAATATTTTCTATTTGTTAAAAATCTTTTGTTTTATTTAATACTAATAAGTTATTTAAAATACATCATAAACTACACACCTTACACAACTAGAAAAGTTTCAATTGATTTCAGATCCTATGCTCTGTTGATAATGTTAAATCAAAACCTTAAAATTAGTTTGATTATGTCTTCCAAGAAGGAATGATTTTTTAAATATTACTTTTATACCACTTTATTGCACTCATATATCGCATTAGTTGTAAAATAGCATTTATTAGATTGTTCCACGACCAACATAGAGACAAGGAATAGGAATTGCAAAGAATTGTAGTTGATGATATTAGTCAAGTTATAATTCTATAAGACTGTAACTAGATATATACATTCAGAAAACTGTTTAGCTAGTTACCCAATATCTGTAATCTCTTAAGACATATCTAGAAAGAATATAAGTGTTAATAACATCTTTTACAATACGATTAGCTTTAAAAGTATAGCCTTAATAGGTCATCATAACAGATTAACAACTTTAAAACTTATGGAAATCTAGTTAAGTAACTGTTTAGCAAAATAGGAATATATATTTTTAATTTATGTTCAGCCTTTGTGTTTATAGAAACAGTATTATTGTTATTTATTCTGTAGAAGTGATCATTGTTTGACAAGTGATCGTATTTTTGATGAAATTAAACTCCCTCTATCAAAATAGTATCTCTGTTCTTAGATAGATTTTTAAAAATTTCTAAACAATTTTAAATATTAAAAAAATCTTTGTTATTCGAATATCGTGATAAATTACTACTTATTTCTTGTTTCTGGAAACAATGATAAAATCAAACATATCAAGAAAATTGTACATAGGCTACATGTAACATGTGAGAAAAAAATATGTTCATGGTTCTTAAATTAAAACATGTTAGATTGTATTAAAATTATTTACTGTGTAGTAAC
Source organism: Neoaliturus tenellus (assembly GCA_030545055.2). Classification (NCBI taxonomy): domain Eukaryota; kingdom Metazoa; phylum Arthropoda; class Insecta; order Hemiptera; family Cicadellidae; genus Neoaliturus; species Neoaliturus tenellus. Next base: position 42,442,141 of record CM061532.1, on the reverse strand, counting down.
AATTTCCAGTCGCTTTACAAAAAGTAGATATATTACTTATTAAAAGAAATAAAATTATTAATTTATACAAACATTTTTTACATCATATATAATGGATAAAGTAAAACACATCTATTAAACCTGACGTCTTTATTCAATAAAATGTGTAAACTATATTTTTGGTAACTGGAATAAATTTTAAAATATCTATTATATCATAAGCCTTTTATAAATTTTATGTGTAAAGTATGAGCTGCTTTTATATACCACTCAACAAACAAAACCTTCAATGCACATGTTTTCTTAGATTTCTCAAATATTAAAAAAATGATCGAGGGTTGAATTTTGATTCTTAATTATAATGCAACACTATGTATTTTAGCTTTGGCTTGGATGTTCTAAAAACGTTGTTTAATGTTTCAAGTCCATCTTTACATTTACATGAGTGTGTATTTCTCTAACTATACAGTTTTAGTTTATTCTGTCCACCTCTTGTAGAGAACGCTCTGTGCTTAAAAAAGATGTATTCTGCTGGCAAATTGAAAAGTGCTTATAAAACATATACTTCTATATGGTACACTAATAATCTGCTTCTTGAAGAATAACTTTATTTTTATTTAAAGTTTTATGTAGGTCTTCAATCCATTGGAAAAATGTTTATCCGTCGATTGAATACTGTTTAGGTACGCAAAACTTTTATTTAATTAATAAATCCAGGAAGCTAAACAATACGAAAAAAATATTTTAAGCTTTAGTAAGGGGACATATTTGTTATAAGTCTTAATAAGTTCTCACACTAGCATTTATGAGACTATGGCAGTTTTTTTTCTTCTTAATTATATAACAATTTTCGTACTTTATTTTTCTAATCCTTTTGGTTACGTTTTAATCAACATCCTGTTGTTTTTTAAGGGGATAGGTACCATTTAATGTAATTTTGCCTCGAAGAGAGTCACCTCAGTTTTAAAATACTGTACACGAATCACAGCTTAGCACAGGAAGCATAAATCTAGCTTAGTCACATATTTTTAACATGGCGTTTGTATACTATTTGTATTTAAAAGATTGCTCAGTAGTGTTTAGATATTTTTTAGTATTTTCAAATATCGATGTACAAATTAAATATATCCAGCTTGTTCTCCGCATGGTTGAAGCTTATGCGCGCCTTAACATGCTCGAACCCATTGTTAGACGTAAGCTTAGACTTGGTCATCAACAGTCGATTATTTCTCGTTACTGTCAATAAATCATGCCTAAACATCACTTTTGTGTTTCTCCTTTCAACCCTCCTTAAAATCTTGCTTTGAATTTAATACATAAGTTCTGAATTATGTAGTAAATACAGAATAATATCCAGACACCCTGAAATAAACGAACCACCACAATTCTCCTACAACTTCCAAGAAAGTTAATATTAGTCCCCGCCTAAAAAACCAATAACCACATTATGTAAAAAATGCAATGACTTTGATGTGGACTGTTTTGAAGCACTTATCACCAACATCTACAATCATAGTCCTATAAATTCCCACCATATTCTAATTAATAGTGGTTGTGCGATTTCCATTTAATTTTACCAAAAGAAATATAGTTGTTTCCTATGGTGATTTAGCAACAATTTTAGTCAATGTGATTACAATAATTACCGGAGGATCATTTAATGTGAGGATCTTGAAATAGTAAAAAGTATGAATGTGAGTTAGTTGCACACAGGACAAGAAAAATCGTCCATTCACCATTAATTCCTATATTTTTAATCTTAGCATAAAAAAACTTTCTATGATCTCAGGGACAGACAGAGACAGATGGCTGCACAGAAACGACGTCCAGGGGGGGAGGGAGCATAAACCAATGCCTGGGGTTGCTGGAGACGATCTGGTTGTCTGTTGTGGATGGTAGTCCGTTCAACGGTGGCCGATCACAGTTCACACACACGGTAGAGACACAGACGACACTGGTCTAATTACGCGGCGCGGCGACGGAAAGCGCGACACTCCTGAATTTAGAGTTTGGAAATATAATTCAAGAAAACTTGAGACTGGCACAGGGGCAAAAAGAATTTGGAGAAATGTTCACAATTTACTTAAATGTAGTTTGGGGGAAGACTAGGGCGAGAACGGAGGTAGTGAACCTTAACAATGGCGGAAAATTTAGATGCTATAGCGATGCGGACAACAACACCGAGAGTTTTTCTAAGACTGTTTCGCCGGTGTCTGGCCGGAAAAGCGCCACTGGAACTTCAAGTTTTGGCGAATCAGAGTCGGTTTCACCAAGGATGATCAACTACGTCATATCGTATGACTCGTTGCCTAGCAACAAAATGCACAATCGCTCTTGCTGTGTCTGGCTTGTTTACATACGAAAAAAAACGTTCTAAATCAGGCCTCAAGAATAATATTTTACAGAAATTAAGTATTGAGAATAATTTGAACACATTTGAAATCATATAAAAATACCCTCTTTAAACTATATGTTGAATACTGAACAAATGTTTCTGCTTGTAGCAGAAACAAAACTATTGTGTGGTTTAATAAATAGTGCTAAATAAATAAATTTTCTGCTACAAGCAGAAAATGTCCGGTAGTGCAACTAAATATAGAAAAAATTAAAAGACGTTTCTGATTGTTTCATACCTTTCGTTAATTAGATAAGTAAACCGTTAAGTTTTCAATAACTTAAAATAGTTGTTTAACCCTTGTGGGATAAGAATATATCAACAATAGTTTAGCAAAGGAAAACCCTTTCTGTTCTGCTCGCTGTAAAAGCATGTTATCAAAACATTGCCCTTTAGCAACAAAACACCGGATGGTCAACGGACAAAGTTTTTGCTGCTGTAATGGAACCAGTTTGGCGCTGCCTTGCAACAGAAGCGCTGCCAACTATTGGAAAACAAAAGTGATTAAGCTTTCATCATTAAAATGCTAATTTTGTAATGCTAATTTTTTTTTAATGCTAATTTTTTTCTAAAAGTTTTGAGATTATATTAAATTTTTAAAGCACAGAATTTATAAATTTATAAACAATAGGCTTTATTTCCTCCTTAATACCAAAGAAATAACCTGTGTTAGTAGTTAACAATAGAAGCAAAATTGATTTGATTCCCTTCATAGGGAGATTAGTATACGTATTATTGTAAAAAACAACTTTACAAACTCAATTTAAATTAACTGTAGCGTCATTGAACATATAAACCAAAAAGCATAATTTCATATTTGAGATTAAATTATATAGATAATCTAGCTGGCAATGTATTGTACATAACAATGCATCAGATAATACAGTTACTTGATTGTATCAACAATATGGACGGCATAAAGGGGACAACATGACTACGTAATTTGTGTTAATGTACTGTTCATACTGTCTAAGAGTAGATATAAAAACTTACGTCCAGTCAGATATTCCATGTAAAGTTATTTTTACTAAATAAACAATGGCTCAGTAAGCAGCATGGTCCTGAAGGATGACCGCTTTGAGAATGGTCAGTTAGTTGTGTGACAACTCGCGCTTATTCGGTTGAATGTTTCTTTTGTATCGTACTGGATAAAAAGGACGAATTTTGACACATCTTATGTTTAAAGGTAGCTTATTCGGTAACTGTCGTTAACAAGGCTCTCCTTCAGGTTAAGAATATTGTTATACGGAAAACTGACAGTTATTTATTTTTCTAACTCTGGACTTATCGAACAAGGTACTATAAAAATATATTAAATATTATTTAACTGTTTGTGTTTTATGCTATGGTAATTTTGAGATAAATTTGAGTTGTTAGTATCTTTTCTTTTCCAAAAGAGGGTTTCTCACTTTTATGAATAATTTTTTTTACTATAGAGAAAAAATTGTTCTACTCGGCTGAAGATGATTAATCAGTAGTTATCAGTCGTTGACACCTAATCAATCAACAGGCCTAAGATGAACCTAAGATAACATAACAAATTAATAAATTAGTAATTCAAATACATCTTTAAAGATAGGTATCTTTGTGTCATCAATAAAAATACCTAACGTAGTGTATTAAATAAATTATTAATAAAATATACTATATTCAACAGTGTCTAAATAACGCGGACAATTAACCATACTGCCCGGATGTGTGTTTGAAATTATTTACAACTTAAGTACAACTTATGTGAAGAGTTGTCCGTCGGGCGGCACTGGTGGTTTTCTGAGTGGCAGGAGCGCTTTCGGCGTTTCGCCATTATCAACTGCAACTGACAGTGTTTGAAGAGGTGTCGGTTTATATAGGGGGAGTAGCGGTTCTGGAGCGTTCCACGGCGGAAGGTTCGGGGAGAGATTCGTGGAATTTGGGGTGGGTACGCGCAGGCATGCGGGGCTGTTGTTTTCCCGACGCTCGCTTCTGTCGGTAGGGTCGATGGAGTGTTTTCCGTTTCTAGAAAGTTTGGCTGGACTAGTGTTGTATTTCTTACTATTTTATGTAATCTTTAAGTATTTGAAATGTAGTGTTTCCCAGACAATCAGTTTGTTGATTAATTATGTTATTTTTCTCCTTTTCTTTGAAAATGTGTAGGTTTTCAAATAAATTGAGCTTTTTTCCTTTGTTCATAATTTCTACTACTTTTAATGTTTCTTCAATTTTACCGTGTTCATGGTTTTCTTCAATTAGATGTAGAGCATAATTAGATTTAGGGTCTTGCTGTTTTAGAGAATAAATGTGCTCTTTGAAACGCTGTCTGAAACTTCTTCCTGTCTGGCCAACGTATACTTTGTTACACGATGAACAGTTTAACTTGTAAACGCCGCTTTTTGAGTATTTGTCGTAATTTTCTAGTTCAGTTGATAATTTTCTTTTTAATGTGTTGTTAGTTCTAAATGCGACGTTAAATCCTTGTTTCCTGAATATTTTTGATATCTGGTAGATTTCAGGCCCAGTGTAAGTGAATGTTATCCATTTTCTTGTATCATCTTTTGTTTTATTTATGTCATTTCTCGGGGTTTTAAGCAATCTGTCTATTTCTTTACGTTTAAAACCATTAGATATAGCAAGTTGGTAAATAGTTTCAATTTCTTTTTTGTACTCTTTATCTTCTAAAGGGATGTTCCGGGCACGGTGAATCATGCTTCGAAAGGCTGCAATTTTATGCTGATATGGGTGGTTTGAATCGTTTCTGATCAGAAACGATTCAAACCACCCATATCAGCATAAAATTGCAGCCTTTCGAAGCATGATTCACCGTGCCCGGAACATCCCTTTAGAAGATAAAGAGTACAAAAAAGAAATTGAAACTATTTACCAACTTGCTATATCTAATGGTTTTAAACGTAAAGAAATAGACAGATTGCTTAAAACCCCGAGAAATGACATAAATAAAACAAAAGATGATACAAGAAAATGGATAACATTCACTTACACTGGGCCTGAAATCTACCAGATATCAAAAATATTCAGGAAACAAGGATTTAACGTCGCATTTAGAACTAACAACACATTAAAAAGAAAATTATCAACTGAACTAGAAAATTACGACAAATACTCAAAAAGCGGCGTTCACAAGTTAAACTGTTCATCGTGTAACAAAGTATACGTTGGCCAGACAGGAAGAAGTTTCAGACAGCGTTTCAAAGAGCACATTTATTCTCTAAAACAGCAAGACCCTAAATCTAATTATGCTCTACATCTAATTGAAGAAAACCATGAACACGGTAAAATTGAAGAAACATTAAAAGTAGTAGAAATTATGAACAAAGGAAAAAAGCTCAATTTATTTGAAAACCTACACATTTTCAAAGAAAAGGAGAAAAATAACATAATTAATCAACAAACTGATTGTCTGGGAAACACTACATTTCAAATACTTAAAGATTACATAAAATAGTAAGAAATACAACACTAGTCCAGCCAAACTTTCTAGAAACGGAAAACACTCCATCGACCCTACCGACAGAAGCGAGCGTCGGGAAAACAACAGCCCCGCATGCCTGCGCGTACCCACCCCAAATTCCACGAATCTCTCCCCGAACCTTCCGCCGTGGAACGCTCCAGAACCGCTACTCCCCCTATATAAACCGACACCTCTTCAAACACTGTCAGTTGCAGTTGAAAATGGCGAAACGCCGAAAGCGCTCCTGCCACTCAGAAAACCACCAGTGCCGCCCGACGGACAACTCTTCACATAAGTTGTATACCAACGGCGCACGGACCCATACATCTCCTTCGTTTAACTTAAGTACAAGTTGAGAATTATGGCGAAAAAGTCGTATTATCTATACTTATTTAATACGCTAAGGGTTTTTTTGTCTTGAGAACTCCTCCTACAATTTTCAACCGATTTTCAAGTTTTTGGTGTCGTTGGATAGGGCTTGGTCTGTAGTTGTTTCCGCCAAAAATTGTTGAGAATCGGACTGAAAATAAAGGCGCTATCCACCATTGAAATCTCAAATTTTCCCATTTAAATAACATTGGGATTGAATAAAACATTTTAAACATATGTTAATATTCAGCTGTAAGTACGTGTAGTTTTGGTGATTAAAGAGATTCACAATATTGGATTGGTCGGATGTCATTGATTTAGAGCTAAAAGTAACTTTTGTATTGTATTAAAATAAATTGCTCGATTTCGAGCAACACGTATACTAGTAGTATTTAAATTCCATTTATAATGTTACCTGTAAATTTTTGTTAGGTAATTAAATGTCAAGTTTTTAGTAATTTGTTCTTTAACCCTTGTAAGAAATTAAAATATTGTTTATTCCAAATATTTCGTATAAAATATTTACAAATAATTTCGCTTTTTATGAGGAATAGAAGACTTGGAAAACTCAGAGAGAGAAACCCAATCCTAGTCTATTCAAATACTGAAATAAATATACAGGCGATTGACTTAAAAGTCTCAGTCTTAGAGGAGAGGTACCCGAGCACGACACGTTCTGGAGATAAGGAGGCCGCGAGGACGGACTTTGAATAAAGAAATCTTAAGTCAAGGCTTAGGTGTTGCCAAAATGTTATACAGTGAATATTAAAACTCATATCAAGTTAGTGACAGTATACAAGATTATTTCCTCAAAACGAAAATGACTCAATAAAACCACTAAACCTATAAACGAAAACTAAAATAATATATGCATTTGACAAGGTCTTATACTGTGTATTATATCGTAGAGTATCCGATAGTCAAAACAAATTGTTTTCCGTAACAAACGCCATACGGATTCAATTGCATTTCTGTTAGGATATAACAAGAAAGCTGTAGACGACGGCTCTTCCTAGGAAGGAATATGATACCAAGGCGGATGATACAAAGGGGTGGAACTTCAACGATACAAATATGTGGAACTTTGACGATACAAAGATTTTAACCATACAAAGGTGTGGAACTTCAAGATGTGGCCAGCTCAAAGTTAACAAAAGCTGTTTTGGTTTAAATTAATTTGCACACTTTTCTAGGTGGTAATTCTATTAAATTGTTTATGTCATAACTGAAGAATTTTTGTGGGGTGATAGCCTAATGGAGGTTAACCTTAACCTCTTGGACTCCAGTTAGACCTGGAATGGGAATGTCTACCACTGTATTTGTTAACACTGCTCTCATCCACAAGAACATTTTTTATATTGAACGTTGTTAGCACCGTTCCATAGTGTATGGTTGGGAGGTTGTGTTAGTTCAGTAATCAATTGAAATGGGGTTGTGAATCAATAATTGAATGAACTTCCTCTTTTTAACCTCCTGTTTCAATGAAAAACTCGTTGTTTATTTTATTTGAGTTATACAAGGTGTTTCAATTTATTAATCCTGTGACGTATTTGAACCAAGCTGTTCAACTAGAGTATGTGGTTGTATGTTGTGACACAATACATCACAGGAGCGTGATAGGGGCTCATCTCCGTAAATAGGCCACCTCCAACAATGCGGAATTGTCATCTAAACGACATAAAACTTGTATCTGTGAGTCTGGAAGGAAATATTTATTTGATTGCAATGCGTACATGCAAACAACTCTAACAAATCGTGACGCATTTCAAATCATGTTTAAAAAAAATTAAACTAGAAGTATGTTGAACTTTAAACCGAAATTATTCTTTCATACTAACCATTTAACTTTCGAGAAAAGAAACCTGCGTTTGTTTGTAGATTTTACAGTTAATATACGAAACCAAAAAATACACAGAGGCTTTTTTCTTGATTCTTGTTAGTTATAGTTGTGAACAGTTAATATAATAATGTCTTAAAAGCATACTTTGATACGTGTGGGATGGAAATAATCAAACAAAGACATAAAAGACCAAAAAAGCAAAAGCACGGGACTCTTCCACTCTCTGCAAAAGCCCACCATTCATTGTTCTTTTGAAAAAAAAAACACTAATAATCCAGGGGTCATTGATTTTCTGTCTGTAATGAGAAGGGTTTTCGGTTTTCCTCTGCATTCTAACAGCAGCACTGCCAATTATTGCGAACAGAAAAGATAAGTGATTAAATTTTTACTAACGTTATGAGAGAGCTAATTTGGTACATTTTTTCTAACTGAAAGTATAAATGTAATAAAATAACCTTCCACTATTTTGCGTTTTGTACTGTATTAATGTTTGAATTCATGAATTCAACGTTTACCTTTATTAGACCTAACAAACTACTAAATAAAACTTTTGTTGTACCGTATCGAAATAAATCCATAATTTTAACGTTTTCTTGAGACTTTATCTCTTTAATTTTTCCGTTACATAAATGGTAATGAGTTGCAAATAGAGTTTTAAACGGTCAGTATAACTCCTTGCATTAATTTACGAGTGGAAATAAAGAAGTAATGATAACAGTTATTTTACATTTTAACATTTATAAGAAATAAACTAACTATTTAAGCAAACCATTGTTCTGAAATTGGAAACCAACGTCGTAATGTATGATACAGATAAAAATATTCACATATACAGTATTTTAAGCTTATTATATTTTATTTTTGATAGTAAGATAGTCTATCGCTCTAAACAAACTTTTGCTTAACTACCGTAAAACTGCGGCCAAGGGATTCAGTAAATCATTTACCTTGTTTTCTCTAAACTTGTAATCTCAACCTAACTTAAGGTCTTAATCACAGACTTCCTATAGATTAGCTTCTAATTACTTTCGCTTGCTTTAGATAGTAAGTTTGCCTTCAGATTACAGATTAGTGTAATGTACTTTGGAAATTTTGTACAACTCTACTTAAAATGAGACAATAAATTTAATTTTACAGTTAAATTGTATTTTGATTCACTTACAAAATATGCAAAAATAGTTTAAAATATCAAGATTGAATAGTATTGCATGATTAAAAATATTCCACCATTTAATAATATAAATTAATTTAATTCTAAATACGTTAATTGATATATTTAAACGTAAATGTTTGGTCGTGCAAAAAAATAATATTTTGGATATTTTGATGACGACAAAAACTTTCCCTCTTTATGCAGTAAAACATTTCATGTGAAAGGGATCCAAGTTTTTGCCACCCTTATCACAACTCACCTGTCCTTCCACTCGGACTGACGTCTGTAATCTACCCTTTAGGAACAACAATGTGGAAATGAAAAGGGTTTTACAGCCTTTGAAAATCCCTTTTTGTGCTCTCACATGCGAAAATAAAAAAAGGCTAACAAATTTGGAATCAATAAATTTAACATTAGATTTATGATTGTTACAATTGATATGTTCATTACATACTGTAAATAATAAAACAACTTTAGGATCCGAAGTAAAATCAGTTATTGCCAACACTTTACTGCCTTTTAAAAAATTTATGAACAATGTCAATTAAAAATTTTAATTTTAATTTTTAATTTTAAATTATTTTCAGATGTTTTACAACTCTTAGTTCTTGACAAGGATTTTGAAAATCTTTATTTAAAACAGTCATGCTTCGAAAAGTTGTTCATGCTACTTCGAATAAATAGTGTTATATGTTTTTCTTTACTGTGTTGTATATAACGTGTTGCTATTAAGTGATTTAAGAAAATTATTATAAACAAAATCAAACCAGACATTCAAAAATATAGTGACATGTGTAAGATTTTTAAAAGTTTATGGTATTAACATTTTTTTACAATGAAAATAATAATAAAAAAAGTCAAGTAAAAATCGGGATCAGTTCAATTACAATTCATAATGTAAGTTGCACTGTTGGAAATATCAAATCTGCTATGCAGTTTGTTTTAATTCTTGGCAAGGACTCTTTTTGCTGTCGTTGTTTTTTTTAACAGTTCCTTTGTCTTGATTAAAAATTTTCCGTTTAAAAAACCATATAATATATATCCTGATAATATTTTATTTACCTGCAAATATTGTTCTATGTAAAATATACAACAATTTTTTTACTATCTGTAGACTTAAATTTCTGGATTGAAATAATCGTTTCCTTGTAATAGTTATCAGAATAAATTTTGCAATTCATCATATTTTCTTCAGAAAAGTATAATGTTTTTAAATTTGATGAAAACTTAAAATGGCAGTCATAATTGTATAGTAATTATGTAACGTTTTTAACCTAAGTTAAAAAAATAACTTTCAGGGTGCAATTAATTATTATTTAAAGTTTGCATAAACGGTTCGTTTTAATGTGGCTATTTTAATGTTTGCCCAAGTGCGAAATTACTATTGCAACAAAACACCTTTAGGATTCTATTTAAAATCAGTTACTATAAATACTTTATTGCCCTTTAGGTAATTTATAAACAATGTCCATTGTTTTTAACTATCTAAAGACGTTTTACTACTCCCATAAAACTTGCGTAGGAATTGTTACAACTTTGAGTTAGTGGAAGAAGGACTCTTGACACCGAGCCTTGCAACGACCACTCGAACCTTTAACCTGAGGAACCGACAAAAGTGATGCTGGTAAACCGGATGGCAAAATCCATGACACGTTACAAATCCCGGTGGATCCCTGTGACGTCATTTTGCTGTCGTCTTATGAATCCACCGGGATTTTGCAAGTTGATGTTCACGCGCATCTGTTACTAACAGCAAGAAAATAACTCAATCCCGTTCCATCACCGTAGAACGTAAATTTGACCATTTACTATATACACTAACGTGAATATAGACTTCTCATCCAATACATTTCGTTTGTTTAAAAAAATTGGAAGGTTCCCGTAAACCACGCCAGAGGCGTTGCAATCGATGTTGTAATTATTCAGCTGGCTTTGCAGTGCTGCAAAAACACATTATCACAAAGGTTTTATCCTTGGTTAAGAAGAGTGGTGGTAATACTGATAACCTATCATATGTCACTTGTACTTCAAGTACGCTAAACAAGATCGCACCATCGTAAATAAGTTTCAAATACGCCTATGCCTATGTCTATTCACGTTAGTGTAGTCAAAGGTGGTAGCTTTGAGACCACCTTTTGATTTGTTCGTTTGACATTTTTTGCTGCATTGGTTTAGTTTTCTTTTGTCATATAGAAAAAAAGGAAATCGACGCTCAAAAAATATAGTTTTTTTTAAAGGTGTTTATTTATTTCTGCATCGTTCCACAGACAGTCATCATAAACTTTATGCCAGTTCCAATAATAATAAAATAAATTGTAAACATGCCTATGGACTGGAAAAAGAATTTTGGTATAATAATATCATTTAAGAGATACACGTGAAGTAGAAAAATTACATTTGAGAATATTTATAAAGTACGATCATTATCTAAATATATAAAAGGCAAAGCCCTCACTCACTCACTGACTCACTCATCACTAATTCTCCAACTTCCCGACTAGCTAGAGTGCTGAAATTTTGTATACTCATTCTTTAGGCTCAAAATAGGAAAGTCTGACTATTTTCATATTAATATTCACAAAGGGCTACGCCCTAGACGTCCTCAGAGTTACCATGTTATTCTTATGGAAGCAACATTTTTGTATTCTAACATATGATTATGGAAACTGAATTAGGTTTGTTTACATCTGCCACATGATGATTCATTCAAGAAAATGCTTATAAGCATAGAAGTAATAACCAGGTGTTTTTTTTTTTAAGAAAGTGAGATATAATGTTTATTTATGTTTGACATTGTCAAGATTATATAGTGATGTACTTTGTATTCATTGCTATTACTTTTAGTCTGGTGTACTTTGGTTGTATTAAGTGCAGTTTGATTTATTTCATATTTTATTGCTGTATACTTTTTTACTGTTCATAGGTACTAACAAACGGTTTTGCAAATATAGTTTTTTAAGCACTTAATTGCTCCGGCACACTGGATTTCAAAATTACTTTAGGGCATTCGCGGAGTTGAAATTTTTTACATGGACGTTCCTCTTTGTTCATCCTAAGAAATGAGACTGAATTTTCACTAAGAAGCTGTTTTACCATTAGAGTTTTCGAAATTGTTTAGGGCTCTACCTCAAAGAAGCTGACAATTAATTACTGTATAGCCTACGTGTTGAAATTTGACAAGGACGATTCTCTTAGCTCATAGGTACTATCTATGTAATCTAAGAAACGTTTTGCAAATACAGTATAGTTTTGAAGCCCTTTAGGTCTGCACCCCACTGGACTTTCAAATTACTCTAGGGCCCACGGGGTTGAAATATGATGGAGGATTCCCTTTGCTCATTGGTACTCACTAAGAAAAGGGTTTGCAAATATAGTTTTTAAAGCACTTTAGGGCTCTACCACACTGGATTTCAGAATTACATTAGGGCCTTCACGGGGTTGAAATTTGACATGGACATTCCTCTTTGCTCATGGTTGCTCACTAAGAAACGGTTTTGCAAATATAGTTTTCGAAGATCTTTAGGGCTCTGCCCAACAGGACTTAAAAAAATTTAGGGCCTCCGGGGATGAGATTTGATATGGACGTTCAGGTAGGTTACTCACTAAGAAAAGGTTTTTCAAATGTATATTTTGAAATTCTTTAGGGCTCCGTCCCACAAGTCTTGAAAATTACTCTGGGCCCACGGGGTTGAAAGTTGACATGCACGTTCCTCTTTGCTCATAGTTGCTCACTAAGAAACAATTTAGCAAATTTACTTTAGGGCTCCACCCCACAGAACATCAAAATTACCATATATGCTAAAGGGATTAAAATCTAACGTGGATGCTCCGTTTTGCAAATAGGTGCTCACTTAGAAACGGTTTTGCAAATATAGTTTTCGAAGTTCTTTAGGGCTCCGCCCCCTAGGACTTAAAAATTATTCCAGGGGCAAATTATTCCCCCCAAAAATCCTCAAAATTACCATAAATCCTAATACGGCGTTTAAATTTAACGTTTATGTTCTGTTTTGCTAATATTTGTTTACTAAGAAACAGTTTTAGAAATATAGTTTTTTATGTTCTTTAGGGCTCCGCCCTACATGATTTTAAAATGACTGTAGGGCCTACGGGGTTGAAATTTGACATGGTTGTTCTTTTTTGCTCAATGGTTCTCATTAAGAAAATGTTTTGCAAAATTCCTTCAGAGCTCAACACACAGTACTTTGTGGTTTCAATGTCATTCTTAATGAAGAAGATTTTGTTGCTCTTTTAAAGATTTTATTACCTAAAACATAAATTCAATCACGGGCGAAGCCGTGACGGGAAATAGCTAGTATTTTTATAATATGAAATAATCGCTACCCATACAAATATAAAATATAAAAGTATAAAGACAAACATAACAAACAAATATACAAACACTGGCGCACATCTGTTATTCTGCGTGTTCTAATTGTTCTTCCTTTGCTAAAGGGATGGTATTATGTGCAAGGGATGTTACGGTGTGTGTGTTATGGGATGTTTATGATGTTATAGTGTAATGGGATGTACATGGTGTTACAATCATACGTAACTCTTGATTACTGGCCACTACTTAGGTAATCTTATAAACTTCGTGAACTTTTGAAAGCAATTTAAAAGAGTTTATGGACTGATGTAGCTGACTTTGTTGTAATTTGATTGTTCGTCCAGCTAACTTAACGAATAACTACTGGAACTCTGGTTTTAGAGGTCACATATTTGATTTACGGATACCATACTGCAATATTACCAGCATATTACCATACTGGTTTCAAGAATGTTAGACCTGTCAGGGTACATCGCCATTGGGAGGGTGGGTTTTGTAGGATTACAATAAAATTCATGTGAAGATCGTTAATTAACAAGGCCTCTTTAATCTTCTATTTCCAATACATATGCAAATCTATACTTATTTAATACGCTAAGGGTTTTTTTGTCTTGAGAACTCCTCCTACAATTTTCAACCGATTTTCAAGATTTTTGTGTCGTTGGATAGGGCTTGGTCTGCAGTTGTTTCCGCCACAAACTGATGAAAATCTGACGGAAAATAAAGGCGTTATCCAACATTGAAATCTCAAAATTTCCCATTTAAATAACATTGGGATTGAATAAAGCATTTTAAACATCTGTTAATAATCAGCTGTAAATACGTGTAGTTTTGGTGATTGCAGATATTCACAATATTGGATTGGTCGGACGTCAATGATGTAGAGATAAAAGTAACATTTGTATTGTATTCAAATAAATTGCTCGGTTTCGAGCAACACGTTTACTAGTAACTTTATAAGCTGTGTTTCTTTATTGTTTACTGCCAGTAGTTAAATAAGCCTGTAATAATTCAAATGACAAAACTGTTTTATTTCCTATTTCTGGAGTTGTAATAGCTTTGTGATTAAAACAACCTACTGACCAAATCCGCCTGATGGCACAGCGAATTATGAAACTTACCATGATGCCAGCGAGGCGTTGATTGTATGGTGTGACGCAATACATCACATTGCATGATAGGGGTTTATCTCCGTGAACGGCCACCTTAATCTTACACAGAATGTTAATGTGGCTGTTAATGCGTTTGACGGCTAACGACGCAAGTGGCAGCTATAATTAAACTCTTTTGAAATTAACTGTAGCATCATTAAAGATATAAATCAAAAGTGTAATTTATAATTGAGATTAAACTAAAATAATGTAGCGTGCAAACTTGACGCTGTACTGTGTACACAATAGTGCATCAGATAATACAGTTTGGATGGAATGGAGTAGACATCACATGATTACGTAATTTATGCCAATGTACATTCATAGCTCTCTCAAATCAAATCGACTTATCTGATCATTCACTGAATTTACAGATGTATGTTTTTAACGGTACGTTATATAAAAGCTCCACATGTACAAATATCCAAAGTCAGAGTGGTTTTCCTTTCCAACTGAGCGAGTTTTTCTTTGACAACTATTGGAAAACAAAAGTATAACGTTTTTATTATTTTCAAGAGAGAGTTAATTTGGTAAACATTTTGTGACTGTACGTAAAAGCGTAATAAAAAAAGGTTCCAGTGTTTTACCATTTGTGCATGATATCACTGTTTGAATTCTTAATTTGGCATTACTTTTTGATAAGAAACTCTTAAATCACTTTTGTTGTCAAAACTCCAGTGAACCTTTTATGCGTAGAGTTAGAAAATATCCAGTTTGTCCACGTTTGAGGTTTCTGATCAAAGCACGGCGCTGTACCGCAATATGGCTACACGCCTGTACACCGGGCAGCCTACCTCGCCACAGGCGCTGACGTGACGACTGAGGTACATTATTGGGAGCGTTCGACAAACATCTATACCTACAGTGAAGCAGCAATAAGTTGCAAAAATAATTTTAGAATGATGTCAATATAGAGTATTATAAGTTTTTATATTTTATTTTTTATAGTAGGCCTAATAAATTCCGTCTCTCAAGACAAACTTTTGCTTGACTACCGGAAAACTACTATTATGAAATTCCGTAAATCACAATATTCCACCTTGTTTTCTCTAAAGTTGTAATCTCAAACTAACTAAAGTCCTTAATCACAGACTTTCTATAGATAAGCTTCTAATTACTTTCACTTGTTTTAGAAGTAACAATTACCTTAAGATTATACATTAGTGTAATGTTTTTCTTCGAAAAATTTTGTACAACTCAAATGAAAATTCGATGTTAACTTTAATTTTCTTTTACAGTTAAATTGTATTTTCGTTCACTTACAGAATAGTAATCATCGATAAAAATATCAAGATTAAATAGTATTACATGATTACATATATTGCATTATTTAACATTTAAGACGATTAAAAATTAATAAACAAACCACTAAAAAAGACTTAAACAATTTTAAGATGTATTGATAAAAGGATACAAACATTTAAAAGAACTATGCAGGTCTTATAGAAGGAAAAACATTTAAATCAAAGTTACTTACAGATAACATTTTTAAAGTTTATTAGGTACACGTGAAATCAAACTTCAAATTCCTATTGGTGAAACTAGAACTTACGTAGAAAAAGTACGTTTTCATAAACATAACATATTGGAATAATTTTATAGCAATTACCATAAAAAGTATTTAAGCCTTGGCTATAAACAATCAAATTAAATAAATTACATATACAAAAACTTGAATTATTTAAAAGTAAATGTTTGGTATTGCAAAACCATTATTCCGAACGTCCTCTCTTCATGCAGTAAAACGTTTCATGTGAAAGGATGCAAGTTTTTGCCGCCCTTATCACAACACACCTGCCCTTCCACTCGGACTGACTTCTGTAATCTACCCTTTAGGAACAACAATGTAGAAATGAAAAGGGTTTCACAGCCTTTGACACAGCCTTTTTATGCCCTCACATGCGAAAATGAAAAAAGAGCGAATACATTTTGATGAAATAAATCTATGATATTAGAAAAACGTTTAACACATTCCTCTATTTACCCCTGCCTTCTTTTCATATAATGTTTTGTATCATCCTAGTGTAAATAAAGTATTATAAGAAAACGTTTTATGGAATTCATAGCTTTTGGTAGTCAGTTTTTTTTTTTTTTCACAATCAAGACGACTGTGCAATTAAAATGGCAAATGTTATTTTCGACCAAAATTGTTCATATGAGTAATTCTGTCATATTTGTATCATCCATCGAAATATACCATCAATACAGCATATAAGTATTATGTTTGTAAAAATCAAAATATCAACTATATTTTAAGGCTTATGCCACTACTTTTACACTTTACGAACAAACCATGAATGATGTAATAAATTATGTGTAGGTATATAATGTTAAGAAACTTTAATAAGATTACTTTAACAGTTGATAATAACAATACATTATTGGTCCTAAATGTACATGAAACTCATTATCAACTATTAAAATTGCCTTTTCGCGTTTAAACTACGTTTAATTTATTTTAAGGTCAGTTTTTCAATGTAATGAGTATTTTTTTACTTTTTATAATTTTTTTATATACCGATTTTTCAAATTTTGAAATTACAAAATAGTTAAAATGCCAATAAGTTAATATAAAATAAGTTAAACTACTTTACATAAATCATTTTCAGATGATAACAGGCTTTTCATAACTATTGCAGTGGAGATGTGTACAGATAGTACAAGACCAGACAATCTTGGTCCATACAGACTATGAACATGTTCAGCTTAATTGACTATAATCGATTTGTTAGATCAGTCCCGTCGATTGAGATTGTCGCTAGCGTCAACGAGCGATCTTACTGACGGAGGAATCTCGTGTTCTAACAGAATCGCCTCTCATAGTCTACTATAACCAGTAAATATTGGCTTAAGATATGATTATTCGGATGATAATTGTATAGATGAATTATTGCTACACTTGGTAGATGTTCATTAGATACAGTAAATAATCAACATTCAGGATTTGAGGTTAGATCAGTCCATAACTTAGGAACGAAGTATCACTATGTTAAGTTTTGAAGATTGGCATTAGCTGTATTAGAAATCGTAGTACTTAACAAAGATTTTGGAAATCACTATTCAGAACAGTAAAACTCTTTAGAAAGTGGTTCGTGTTACTTTTATACCGAAAGTTAGATTTTAATTTTGAAATATTTAATTACATGTATGTATGGATATGATAAGATTGTTTTGGGAAATTGAAAACATTGTATAGTACCCCCGTCGCAGCAGACCTGCGTACTCAGCGAATTTCCAATGGAATTTTGGTATATTTTCTATTTCCCCATAAAATCCATGGGGATGAGAGCATGTAGGTTTGCCGCCATAATATGGGTTTAGTTGGTAAATATAAGTTAAATCCTACCTAGTGGTTGTACATACCAAATTTTATAAGGTTATGGTGTTCTGTTTATTTTCCCCATAAACCCCATGGGGGTGAGTATGTAGGTTTGCTGCCATATGGGTTTTGTAAGCAAGTATAAGTTAAACCTTATCTAGATAATGTACATACCAAATTTGATTAAGTTATGTCAATAAATAAGCAAGATATAGGCTTTTCTTGATTTCCCATAAGAATAACATGGAAAACACATTTTTTTATTTTCCCTGTAACCAGTTATGCTAAGATAAAAATTCAAAATACCAAATTGTTTGTTTTTTTAAGCTCTTTTAAATGGTTTCAGTTAAAATTCATGAATTTTAAAAATTAAGGTCAAAAAATGCCAAAAACCCATTTTTAACCCTTTTGAAACCCCATAAAACCCCGTTCCAATGGTCCGATCATTCTGGTTCGCGAACTCAACCTAGTAGATGCTGGCTTACACCCCTGTACCAAATTTCATCAAAATCGGAGGTTCCGTTCAAGAGTTATCGTGTTCACGGACACACATATATATATATATATATATATATATATATATATATATATATATATATATATATATATATATACATATATATCAATTTGAACGAACGGTGTTTTTGGCTTCTAGGGACCTCAAAACGAAAAAGTATCATGGTCCCGGGCTTAGGTCTTACCGTGACTACTACCGTAATAGCGTATTCCCTATAGGGAAATTCGCTAAAAAGTAATTTTCACTAAAGAATAAACTTATTGTAACTTTCCAAAGTTCGGATTTTGCTATTCTGATTCAATAAATATGTACTGTTTCCAATAACATTCAACTGGCAAAGGCCTAACTTGTATTTAACCAACTAATAAACTTTCACTTTGTTAATTAATTTATTAACTTATAGATATTGTACTCACTTGTTATTAATGCCTGATTGGGTATTGTCCTCAGACGTACCGGTTCCAACCAAGGGCGAGTGGCTTCGGTCCTAAGCCTAATCGTTTTCCACCAACCAAAGTAAGAAGGTTCCATTATATTTTAAGTATAAGAGTATCAATAATATTTGTTTCCAGAATAAAGAGGAAGTTGTAATCTGTTTGTTTATACTGGTCAATATAATTATCTCTTGAAATTTGAGTCTTATTTGAAATTAGCCCCACTGAATGATCTAGTCTATGCCCCTTAGTTAGTTAGATCTATTGTGTTATCTAAATTATTATTAAACAATATGTTACCTAATTGGCCTTATCGGTATACTTTGTATAGTTAATATCAAAAGGTTTTTTTCATTATTATTATTTATGGCTGAGTGATTTGAGAAAATATATAAATACTAGTGGCTCATAGGGGCAAAGGCCCCTAATCATAAAATTAAAGTAGCATGAACCATAGTGGATTACCAGTTCTTCACTACGAAAGTTTCCAGAAAATTTATTTTAATAAAAATTATTTTAAAAATACTGTTTGAACAGATTATTTGCTTCCAAAGCACTCTTTACAATCCTGTACAATTAGGCTACCCGTTTGTAAATGCTTCATTTTGTCTGTTGTTAAACGTATATCAATCTATGAAAAATAAATTTTGAAAGAAATCATAATTTCTTAGAGCTGTGACAGCTGTTTAATATAACATAGAAAATGGCAATGAGAAAAAACATGACGGATGATCAGCACCAATTTAAGAGTCAATAAACTTTCAATACTTTGTATCATACCCCTTTCATTCTTTTAGGAATTATGTTTGTCCTAAAATTGAATGGATTTTTGTGGCACCTATCAGATATTTTTATTTTTTAGTCACCAAATTTAAACACAGTGCCTTAAAATATATCATCTTCAATTACTGTCAATAACCGTCCCTTCTAATAAAAATCATGATTTTGTGTAAACAAAGCCGACTTTTTTAAAAATCACATACATGGAGAATCTTAAAGGGGAATCTTTCAGAAAATAATTTTTCTTATAAATTTCTTATTTTGTTGTAATGTTTTGGACCTGCTACATTTCCACCTAGTATGTAGGACAAACGTCTCTCCTATAACTCTGCAATCTATGAAATGACCAAAAGGGTTTTCCTTGAAAATTCAGCTAACAGAATATCAACACTTCGTTGACTGATATACTTTAAGTTTCAGTTAATGTACTTTCGTCACTCAACATGATCATTTGATACTCTTAGTATTAAAATAAAACCAAAATATGTTTTAATGTAATTAATGTAGGCGTTTCTCAATTCATCGCCTATCCCCTAACACGATTAGAATGTATCTTATGATTTAGGCCTACATACTCATTCGGGTTTTTTACAATTTAAATTATTATAACAACAGTAAAAATCAGCAGTCAATTTGTAAGGTTGGTAACGCACCGAGTAGAATTTAGTCGCTCAAAGGTAGGCCCCGCTCAAAGCCACAAAACGTCTTATTATAGTATTACCACTATAGGTATATTTTTTGTCATTTGGTTATTAATAGTTCTTCACTCAATATTATCGTCTGTCTCTCGTTTTAAAATCGAACCATAACAAATGTTTTAATGTAGACCTACGAAATGGAGACTTTTTCCGAATCCCCATGCTATTCTTATGGAGGACGTTTTACGTGATTTCTCATCTCCTGTTAAAATCATGGACACGCCGATAATTTTCCCTTGTGTATGGGACCGAGACCTTTAATTTGACACCCCTCCCATTTTTCTTCAATTTGTAAAACGCTCACAATATTTTGCTCAAAACATTTCTCTTACATAATAATACATATAGATATTTATAGATTGCTTCTCTTGGTGTGAATTATTTTATCATCTTCACTCAATGTTATCATCTATGTCTTGTTGAAAATTAAACCATGACACCTGTTTAAATGTACAAAAAGCAGACGTTTTTCGAATCCCCATGCTATTCTTATGGAGGACGTTTTACGTGATTTCTCATTTCCTGTTAACATTATGGACACGCCGATAGTTTTCCCTCGTGTATGGGACCGAGACCTTTAATTTGAGACCAATCCCATCTTCCTGCATTTTGTAGAACGCTCACAATTTTGCTCAAGAAATTTCGCTTACAGAATTATATATAACTAGTATACGTGTTGCTCGAAATCGAGCAATTTATTTTAATACAATACAAAAGTTACTTTTAGCTCTAAATAAATGACACCCGACCAATCCAATATTGTGAAAATCATTAATCACCAAAACTACACGTATTTACAGCTGATTATTAACAGATGTTTAAAATGCTTTATTTAATCCCAATGTTATTTAAATGGGAAATTTTGATATTTCAATGGTGAATAGCGCCTTTATTTTCAGTCCGATTCTCATCAGTTTTTGGCGGAAACAACTACAGACCAAGGCCTATCCAACGACACCAAAAACTTGAAAATCGGTTGAAAATTGTAGGAGGAGTTCTCAAGACAAAAAAAACCCCTAGCGTATTAAATAAGTATAGATATAGATAGTCCTAATATAGTCCGAATATAAAATATTCTAAAATATATTGATGTTTTAAATTTTAAATTTAGAATATTTGAAAAAATGATTAAAATTAAATAAGACCTTACAATATTTTGTTTCCTCTTCCTATTTGTAACATTCTTAAAATTGGCATCAAAAGAGTTTTACTATGAAAATAACACGATAAATCGTCCAGTAAAAGCAACGGAAAGTTAATTTGGAATTCACAATGCAAGTTACACAGTTTGAAATACCAAATCTTCTTTGTCTCTTGTTTTAAATCTAGACAAGAATTAAGTCTTGCTTTGCGGTTGTTCCCTTTTTAAGTAGAATCCTCTGTGTTATCTACCAAAATTTGTAGGATATAAGTAAAATTATAATGTTGTAACCAACATAAGTTTTAATATCAACATAATTTACTAATCAATAACAACATAAGTGTACCGTTGACCACTTAAACTTTTACCGTAACTATAAATGTAGTTTTGGGTGAACAATGATAATTACAACATTGGATTTATCGTGTGTAATTGATTTAGAACTAAACTTAATACTTAAGCGATGGCAGGTGATAGTCCAAATTAAATTGCTTGATATCGAGCAACAACTACACAAGTTTATCCTCACTAGTTTATTCTCGACTTCATCTCGAACTTGAAACAATCTCGAAATAAATATGAGTAATAAAATAAGCACTAATTTTTCATTTTTTCTTTTATTATTCAGAGAAAAATACACGTTCGAGTGGAATTTTTAGATTTTGTAACCTGACTAAACATTCCATAATACTTAACTAAAAATTCAACAGGGGAAGGTTATCTTGAAGACAACTTCTTTGCCTCAAAACATTTCAGAATTAGAGCGTTAAACAACACAACAGTATAAACCTACAGAATCACCCAAAACCGTATTACCGTATTACAAATATTATCGTATCCGTCCTATTGCATAGAGTTGTTGGGAGGTTATATTTTGAATACATTAGTGGTTCAAAGTATCATATGGCCATAAATGAGACAAAAAAGTTAACAGTAACTAACTACAAACCTGACAAGCTTTGTCACTAGCTCGACAGAGTCAACTGTAAATGTTACGTGATTTAACTGTAGAAACTTCATATTTTGCATCAACCTTCATGCCATCTAATGTGCATGTTACATCTCAACAATGTCTATCTCCACAATAAAATATTTTTTGGGATGTATATTTTCAAAATGGTGCCCACTTTAAATTTATAAACTCAAATATCTTAAAAGCACTATATTTTATCAAAACTTTACAAGACACAAAAAAGTTGACAAATTACATAATAGGTACCGGTACATTCTGAAAGGGGAGTAGCGAAGCTAACGAGCTCGTTTTGTAGCTAGTGAGCAAAACAAATGGACCTGTATTGAAAATAAACTGGTTGGACTGATTATTTCAGGAAACCCCTATGTGAGATAAACTACCTGCAAAATATTTGTATAAGTTTATCTATCACATGCTGGGTAGTAGGTACTTAGGTCCTAGGTATTGAGGTACTTACACTGTGGAGAAATCGAGCATTTTGTCAAGAAATAACGACACTTTCGCAAAGTTTCTAGCTTTGTTTATAGAATAGTTTCTAGAACAGTAAATTAGATTGTTAAATTTTACCGTCCACCGGTCATTCATGAACGTGTTGAGTTTTTCAGAGGTTCTGCCGTGTTTTGTAGCAATCATCAGATTAGCTTCTCGGTCACGTCGTCGTGTGGGCGACTCGACTTCCCTCTCTCTCACTCCGGTTGACTAATCCTCAATTATGATTTGTTTTTGGTCTCAAGATTAGTGTTGAGTTAAAACCTCCTTGATTATGTTCTTTCCTTCCTATCATAACAATAGTAAGGTAAAAAAAATACCCCCCGTCGCAGCAGACCTGCGTACTCAGCGAATTTCCAAATTAGTAATATTAATTTTGACCAGCTAAACTTGTAAACAAAATTTCATCACATGCTCTTAAATAGGGAGATAAATGTCTATTCTCCTTAAGATAAATGTAGGGAAAGAGTATGCAGGTATGCTGCCATGGGGGATACTAAAAGTAGGTTTTTAGCATAGAAAAAATTTATTTCGACCATATAAAGCCATATAGTAAATTTCATCAATATCTGTCCATAAATAAAAGAGTTTGCCTATTCGCCATATGATTAACATGGGAAAAGAGTATGCAGGTTGTACCATAGGTAGATTTTTTTATTAAATTTTCCAATCCTTTGTGGAAAGAGTTATATTAAAAATTATGTAATACCACGAATGGCCAGATAGTAATATCATGAGGAAACAAGATAGCTTAAAAAACCAGTAGGGACAGGTTAGCAGATAAGCAAAATTAGCAGATAAGCAAACCCTCGGACTGCTTTCTGTAACGAGACAATTTTCATTCGTGAGGCCGCCGTCGTTGAGTCCTGGTCATCTTCGAGACGCCCACGTTTCACTGGTCTACGAAGTCTTCCCTTCACCCGAAGGTACCAAACTCCACTTTTGTAGAATAATTGTAGAATTTCAGGCACAACAAAACGTCAGCATTTATATTTTAAAAATTATTTGTTTATTATAATTTACAAGGAAGTAGAGTAAAAAAATGTTAAATGGCATTCGTTGGTACTGAATTAATAAATCATTTTACTGGGGAAATTGAGAGTTAGAAATGTTAATGTTAAAGCACTTTTAAAAATATAATTCTACAGCGAGGACTGTGCTATTTTGTTAATAGGGCTCACGATGGAGAGGGAACTTCAGGATAATTCTTCGACCCTCTAATCCTAACCTTCTAAATACAATAAAATTTTCAAAGGAAATTAGTAAAATAATTGTTATTAACAAAAGGGTAATTCATTAACTTCACACACGCCTCAGTCTATGCTAGGTAATTTAATTTGCAGCTTTAGAAATGTTATATGTCAGGATGTATAGATTTTAAGTTTATTCAATAAACAAGATTTGTATCACAATTTCCTCAACTATTATTATTTTAACGTAAAATTCCTAACGCCCACTTTGTACCAGACAATCCAAGTAAAATTCTAATTAAGATGGTAAAAAGGTTTAACTATATTGGATTGGACTAGAAATATTGTTTACCTAATTTTTACAATAATAAAATAGGAGACAATGACGGTACAAAATATGCGCCACTCTGCTATGTACTTTCTTAAAATATAAGAAATCATGAAATTGTGAAATTGTGTAAATTTATTCAGTTAAATTTATTTTCAAACATGTCAATTAAAGTAGACCTCTTGTTAAAGGACGAGCTAATTTTTGAGCTAGGTATCAGAATTTAGAGCTAAGCGAAACAAGCAATGTCGTGAATTTAAGAAAAATGTTAAGACAAGCTGTATCAAATAACATTCCTGTAAATTATGAATCAGTTAAGACGAAACTTGAACCAAATAATGAAATAGATGTAATTAGCGAAAAGATTAATTTAATGGAAAATAAATGTGCAGAATTGTCAAAAGACAGTAGATCAATAGAATTAGCTAGGCAGGAAACCCGTATCAAACATTGTATGCATAGATTAAATGCCTTAAGCAAATGTGAGTTAACAGAGAAACAAAAAGAGGAGTGCAAATCGTTGTTAGAAAAATGTAAAGTAATAAAAACTAAGTTTGAAGTTCTAGGGTTTGATAAAAGTGTGGTGGGAATTATCTGTTCGTAAATTAAGTGAGTCGAACATAGAAGAGGAAAACTTAGAAGATGTATTTTTAGATAAAGAAAAGGTAACTGTATCATCCGTCAAAACCCCTCCATGTCCGGAAAGTCTAGCTGAACCGAGTAGGCTAGACAATCCACATCCCGAATCTCACACCTGTGCATCGACTCAGTCCACCCCCTTTAACACCCAGTTGTACAGTAAATTACCTAACCCATTAGAGGGTTATCTCAAAAGTGTAAAAATATGTAACGGTCTGGTTAATAATGATTTAATTCAGTTCATAAAGGTATTGTTCAAAATTAATGGTGCAAATACCTGATTAATGGTAATCCTTTTATTGTTGCGACAGCAACTAGTTTCGACTCACTTCATCGGAGTCATCTTCGGGCTTGAAAGATGTGAATAATTCTCTTCATGTGAAGGTCGTCAAAGTGATAAAAAGTTAATAAATAAACACGGACACATTACGGAACAAATAACACGGCGGACACAAGCACAGACATACGAAAAAAAGTTACGGTAACAACGACGCAATCCCGGCGGCGGCGGAGTCTAGACTGACCGGGGACAGGTGGTCGGTGCGTCGTTCACACTGTTGTTTCTTATCAGCCCGGGTTGCATTCATTGTGTCCTCCCCCTCCCAGTACCTTGATAGCAGTATCATAGATATAATTAGATGAAAATGAAAGTTTGTCATTCAAAACATTCTGTTGGTCGGATCTCACTGCTTTATATATTTCAAATTCTTCCAATGTACTTATCTTAAATTTATCTTTCGAAAAATGTAATATATCCATGTTACTATTGATGCTATTGTAATTATGGTTAGATGATACGAGATGTTCGGCAAAGGTGGAAGTTTGAGATGAAGTTGTTTTCTTTGGTATGTGTTCTTTGAAGCGCTTTGTAAAAGAACGGGTAGTCTGGCCGATGTAATATTTAGTACAATCAGTACAATTAATCTTATAGACACCAGACTTTTCATAAACTGGTGTCGCCATTTGTGGCCGCTCTTTCAGCAAAGACCCAAGGTTGTTTACAGTTTTGAAAGCGACGGTGATTTTTTCTTTAGCCAACGTATTTTTCAATTTATTGCTTAGAAAGGTGCCGTATTCTGCAGGTATGAATGTCTTTGGCTCTTTATTTTCAACTAAATTTTTATTTTGTGTTTCGTTATTAGTTTGTCTATTAATGTACTTTTGAAACCATTTGAGACTGCAATGTGTTTGATGGTGTCCACTTCTGTGTCATAATCATTTTTGTTCATCGGTACAGTTAAAAGCCTATGTATAAAACCTGTTGTATGCTGCAACTTTTTGTGAATATGGATGGTGTGAATCATAATGAATGGTTTGATCGGTGCATGTTGGTTTCCTGTAAATTTTGAATCCCAAACTGTCGTTTCGTTTTGTTACTGTGAGGTCCAAAAAATTCAAAGCATCATCTTTCTCTTCTTCTAAAGTGAAAATTAAGTTCTTGTGCATTTTACATAAATAATTTTTAAATAAACATAGCTGCCTACTATTTCCATTGAATAGGACAATAGTGTCATCTACATACCTATAGTAAAAAATTACTTTGTCTAAATAGCGGTTGGCTTCAGAAAATAAATATTTGTTTTCAATATGATTCAAAAATATTTCGGCTAGGATACTGGAGAGGGGGGGAACCCATCGCCAAACCTTCATTCTGAAGGTAAAACTCATTTTGAAATTTGAAATAATTTTGTTTCAATATATATTTAACAAATAAATTAGTTCCTCTATTGCTTCGGGCGATAGTTTAGAGTTCTTTATTAAGTTTTGGTGCAGTAAGTGTACAGTTTCATGAATGGGAACATTTGTGTATAAATTGACAATGTCGAAAGATGCTAGCCTGTTGTTTGCCTTAATTGTTTGATTTTTTTATTTTATCAATGAGATCTAAGCTATTCTTAATACTATGGCTGTTTTCCAAAACAATTCTTTGCGAATAATTCGATCAAGTTTCTTTGCTATTTTGTAGACTGGTGACGGCATAAAGTTGACTAAGGGTCTATTGGAACATCTGGTTTATGTATTTTTGGGAGGCCTCTGAAAATTGGAGCTTGTGGATTCGTTACTTTCAAAAATGAAATATCACTATTTGTTAACAGATTTTTACTTTCGGATATAGCTTTGTTAATTATTTTGGCATTATTCAATGTAGGATCTTTATTTACAGGTACAATATTATTGTCGTTTAGAAAAGCTTTTACTTTGTTTACATATTCATCTCTGTGAATGACTACGATGGAGTTGCCTTATCGGCTTTTGTTATCAGAGCGTCTCGCTCGGCAAGCTTGTGCCTGACGCTAGACAAAGCACGTCGCATGGAGTTAACCTACTATTCTTTCCTGCACCAACTGGACGCACCGACCACCTGTCCCCGGTCAGTCTAGACTCCGCCGCCGCCGGGATTGCGTCGTTGTTACCGTAACCTTTTTTTCGTATGTCTGTGCTTGTGTCCGCCGTGTTATTTGTTCCGTAATGTGTCCGTGTTTATTTATTAACTTTTTATCACTTTGACGACCTTCACATGAAGAGAATTATTCACATCTTTCAAGCCCGAAGATGACTCCGATGAAGTGAGTCGAAACTAGTTGCTGTCGCAACAATAAAAGGATTACCATTAATCAGGTATTTGCACCATTAATTGTATTCATTGGTAATCCGGAGGCTAACATTCCATCATGAAATTAGAAGCTGAGAAAGCAAAACTAGCCTTTCAATACAAAGATGTGAAATTAAAGCTGTGCAAAACATCAGAGAACATCAGATTCAATAAAGCTTGCTTAGAAAATAATTATGTGCCAAATTACGTTTTTGTTAAAGTAAGTGGGAAATCTAAAGCTGCATTAAAAGCAAAAAGTCTGCAGAATCCATATGGATAAAAAATGAGATCAAACATTTATATTTCAAAAAAGGAGTACTTAACAAACTTTTGTACAGAAAACATTTAAATCTTTTAAATAGCTTGCACCCTTCTCAACAGCATAACGTCATCAATGAAATTGAACAACAAGTCAGCAGAAAGATTTTAGCAAAAAAGAAAGTACAAAACAAAAAGCTTCAGAAATTAATGGAGACACAACATAGACAGGAGGTAATCAAATGTTCACATACGTTTTTTAAAAGAGTAATCAATTTTACAGATATTGAATTCAACGATGATGAAATGAATCTCTTAAACAAAGGCTAAATTTCAATTTCCCTAACTACAGAAAAACCAGTATGCTATCTGAATTATTAAATACCGAGGCGTCAATTAAGAAAATTAAAACTGATGAAGTTCGTGAATCTTCTAGGGTCATAATAGGAAACAAAGCAAAGAGCTTGATAAAAAATCCAGTTGGTGCAGGAAAGATAGTAGGTTTAACTCCATGCGACGTGCTTTGTCTAGCGTCAGGCACAAGCTTGCCGAGCGAGACGCTCTGATAACAAAAGCCGATAAGGGCAACTCCATCGTAGTCATTCACAGAGATGAATATGTAAACAAAGTAAAAGCTTTTCTAAACGACAATAATATTGTACCTGTAAATAAAGATCCTACATTGAATAATGCCAAAATAATTAACAAAGCTATATCCGAAAGTAAAAATCTGTTAACAAATAGTGATATTTCATTTTTGAAAGTAACGAATCCACAAGCTCCAATTTTCAGAGGCCTCCCAAAAATACATAAACCAGATGTTCCAATAAGACCCTTAGTCAACTTTATGCCGTCACCAGTCTACAAAATAGCAAAGAAACTTGATCGAATTATTCGCAAAGAAATTGTTTTGGAAAACAGCCATAGTATTAAGAATAGCTTAGATCTCATTGATAAAATAAAAAATCAAACAATTAAGGCAAACAACAGGCTAGCATCTTTCGACATTGTCAATTTATACACAAATGTTCCCATTCATGAAACTGTACACTTACTGCACCAAAACTTAATAAAGAACTCTAAACTATCGCCCGAAGCAATAGAGGAACTAATTTATTTGTTAAATATAATATTGAAACAAAATTATTTCAAATTTCAAAATGAGTTTTACCTTC